>VWZF01004871.1:743756-830158 GCA_013396755.1 Sclerurus mexicanus
GGATGCTGCAGGCCGGCTCGGATGCTGCAGGCCGGCTCAGAAAGCCCCGGGGTCTGGAGTGCCCCGTGTGCTGCCCCGCACGGCTCACGGCGCTGGCACATCCACCTGGGACTGTCCCGTCGGGCACATAAGGGACCCCCGATCTGCAGGTCTTCCGTGAGATTCACTTTTTCACACGCTTAGAGGGAAACTGCTGTTCAGTTCAAAATCATGCCACGTTCAGCATTTTCGCTGTGGTTTAACCTGAAGCTGCGGACAACCCGTAAAGGTTGTTTCTCTTTCCTTTGGCTGTGCATAGTCACCTGCCCTTCAAACTAACATGTAAACACAGGGCCACCATTCTGCTACAAAGACATGCGTGTGCATCCTCTGCCTCTCTCCCTGAAAATGTATTGAGCATCTTGCCTTCGGTACCCTGTGGTGGAGGCGTATACGGTGAGTACTTGGCATGCCTTGGAAAGGGGATAGAAATTTAATAAAAGGACTTGTATCCTGGTGTAAGCACAGAAAAGTAATAAAACAAATTATTCTACTGATGCCTAAAATCCTGGAAAATAGGCACTCAGGAAAAACATTAATGGAGATGGATAGTGAAATACCTTTAGAAGCTTCCAGGTGCACACCAGAAGTATGCACACACGTGGTTCAGTGATGTTACAGTTTTTATAACTTCCAGGAATTAGCGTATATGATATCTGAAGCCAACCCATAGTATCCATTTCCCCTGGTGCCCACTCTCAGAAAGTTCAGAACTGCCCCTTGGAGCCTCTCCAAGGGCTCTGGGCCTTCTCTTCTGTTTTGTCTTCAAGCTGTCTTGCAGGTGCTTCTTCAAAACACTGTGTCCTTGGCAAAACTCAGAAATGTGTGAGAAAGTGCCGGGTGATCTCTAAAGACCACCTAATATGTGAGCAATCCAGGGAGACCTACATAATTCTAAGAATTCTAGAAAATCTACAAAATACACTAAAGTCTTTAGGCATCAAATTATTCCACCCCTAAGACTGGAGGTACTCTACACCCTCAGCCTTTTGGCAGTAGCATGATGGTCATACTCTTTACATGTAACTTGGGTGTAATAATTCACTGATACTTCGTGGTTATAGTCAAGTACTTAAAAAAACCCAAAACCTTTCATACTGGCTAATACTTCTCTACTACCCAGAAAGAGAGGTATTTTGTACATAGCAAAAGAAAAAGTTTGGGGGAAAAAATCAACACCAAACCACAAAATTATACTTAATATTTCCATAGCTAATCTGTCTTCTAGTAATTTTGAGTGACAGAAATTTCTGGCTGAAAGAACAGGTTTATTTCTTCTTTAAGTTAGAGATGCAAAAATACTGGAATTAGGCTAGTATTTGAGATGTCTTAATATATACTGATTTAAAAATTTTTGTTTAATTGTGCCTCAATATCAGTTATCTTTAGGTTTTTCCCTTGAAACAGAAAATCAGAGAAATACTATACAGGGCTCTTTTGTAAATAAATGGACTGCAGAAATGTACTGCTGTTCGTTATATTTACAGAAGTAGAATTTTACATTTTTACATGTCAGTAATTTAGTATTCTGGTTTGATTTTCTGCAGGAAGAGCAAGGGATTAACTTTATTTTACTACATCAACATTTAAGTCACATTATTGAAAAAATGTTTCATCCATAGATCTGCAAAATAATTATGCTAACTTTAGTTTTGTAAGTAGTAAATACTCAGTAAATACTCAAAAGTGTGAGCTAAGTATTTAAATTCTTCACATGACTTTTTGAAGTGCCAGAACAGTATTTGGAATGAAAGAAAGACACACGATTAGCTCAAGCAGGTGGCAACTTACTGTTTGGTGATCACCAGCAAAGGCACTTTGTTGCTATGTAAACATTTTTACAGCTCATGTGATGTTTCTTTTGCTGTATAATTTTATTGTGAAAGGTAGTCAGAGATACCTTTTTACCAAGATCAGACTACTTCATATTAGAATTATTAGAAAAATAGATATGTCAAGATGTGCAAATAATAACATCGGTGTCAATGATTTGAAAACATATGAAGGTAAACAAAATAGTAATAGAAGAGATCTAAAACAGACTATGCTGCTGGTACTTGTATCCCCACTTTTCTTCTATTTTATTCAAAATCTGGTTTCCACTGGTTTTATATTTATTATACATGACTATTTTCTTTATCACATTTGTAATTCCAAACTCATTCATTATGATGTGACCTGTAACATGAAAGGCCTAGTTGGAAGACTCCCCTTGCCTAAATATCCTGGCCTTTAATATCTCTGCATGAGTTTAGACTGACTGTGTGCAGAATAGTTACAGTAGCATTTACTTCCCTGATTTGGCAAAGAACTGGATGGAAGATGGAAGAACAAGCGAGGCCAGAAGATGACACTAGGGAAAGTCTGCAACAAGAGCAAGACAGGCATAGTTCAGTTAGTTCTTGAGATTTTCTGTTTTGCTATACACAAGCACTAGGGAAAAGAAGTGGCCTTAAATTGTGAATGGAATGCTTAATTTTTTATTTTTTTAGTTTTATTATTAATAACTATAAATCCTTTAGCAAACTCTACAGCAAAGCCAAGTGTTTTTTTGCCTTACATAGTATGTATTTTTTAAAGATGAGTAAAGGATACTTCCCACGTTTGCTTTGGTTGTCATACACAGGCATTCAAAACCCTGAATAAAACTGAAAGTACAATTTCATTCTAGCTGGTTAACTTCACTGTTCTCAAGCACTTCTACATTTTTACTTTTTTTTGAACTTGAAAGTGCTTCTGGTGTAGAACAAAAAACCTAAAAGTCTATGAGAAGATTACATTTAGAATATAAAAATGTAGGGTCTGCAGATTCTGCACTCACAGATTACTTGTTCAATTTATTTATATGTAACCAGACCTGGATATTCAGGGAACTCCACTATAATGACATACCCCTTGGAATGCACAGATTTACAACTGCTTATAAGCAGAACTTGATCTTCCCAGAGAATAAAGTGAGAGAGAAGAGGAAGAATTTGTTGCTTGTAAAAAGAAAAACAGTGTACGGTGAAATAAGGAAAGAGGTGTGCGAGAGCTGTGCAGCAGCTCAGGGCTGTTGTGGTAAAGATGGTAGTGGCTAGAAAGAAGGAAACAGTTTCCAGACACAAGTTGTACAAGGAGTACATTTACAGAAGGAATCAAATACACTACCTGTAACTTCTTCAGATTGCTGTGTGAAAAGTTCAAGCTGGTTTATGGTATCTCTTCCCCTCCTCTTGGATCACTTGCCAGCTTCTGCAACCTTCTCTCAGCAACAAAAGCATGTGCAAGCTATTCACACTTCTGACATGAGGTTCAGAATGGCAATAGTAACAACCTACAACATCTGTGAAGTCCTATGTTGTGAGGCATTCATGGCATGACATTTACATTTCTAAAAAGTAATGTGATTTAGTTATAAAATAGTTCTCATATGTTACTGTTCAAAAGATAGTTTATTTTGCTCCATTTGTTTTGGGTTCCTCTGTAGCTAGATGTCTCAGCTGTCAAAAAGATTGAACAATTCAAAAATGACAAGTCCCTTAAGAATAAAGAGATGCAACTATTGGGTGGAAATTGTGTAATTTTCTCTCTCAAAAACAAACAAACAAAAACAAACAAACAAAAAATAAACAAAAACCCAAAACAAACCCCCAAAATAATAGAAGTTTCCTGTGGTGCATGACATATTTGGATCAGTACCTCCCAGTAATGGTGAGGTATAAAAAGGTTTATTCCAGAATTTCTAGCTAATATTATTTTTTTGACTGCTTTACTCTTTATTTTTTACTTACTTTTTGGGTGATTTTTTTTACTGGGAGAAATCTTTGTTTCCAGAATGCATGAGCTATAGACTGATGTGGGCTACGAAGGGCAAGAAAGAGACTGTTTAGCTGCAGATGAACCATTCCTCAGTGGCTTCATTCTCCTTCACTCTCAATGAGTTAGGCAACATGCTGAAGCAGTTAGTGGGAGAATTTGGCTTTAGGATTTTAATAATTTTGGCAGTACATTTTTGCAGAAGCACATTTTTAGTGAAAAGGAAATCATTCAAAGTGAAATGGGATTTTTTAATGTGACTTTGCCATCTGAGAGAAGTACCTTTGCTGATTTCTCAGTGGAACACAGTAGCTGACAATAAGTTATTTCCCGAAGAATAAGAGAAAGTAATGAAATTCATGACCTTTGGCCCAATTAGGATCCAAAGGGACTAAGGGACTCAGAGAGAAATTGATCATTTCTAGAAAAAGCTATCAGAAATATCTTTTTCTCAACATCAGAAGTGGCTAATGATGTGCTACGTCCAACATAAAGCCTCCTAGAAATGGGGAGTACTCACTGCTGAAAAATTGGATCCTATTTTCATATGTTCATCTAGATCTGCCAAAACAATTTGGGGATGCTGGTTCGTCTGCCTTTACCACATCATATTGCTAAATATAGGGCACTCAACTATTTCTTCCTGTATACACCATCCTTTCACATTGCTGACATCGAATTACAGTTTGCTTCTTTTATAAAATTCCTTGTCTGTCTGGCACAGCTGACACCAGGTTCTAACAAGGCCAAAGAGAGCTGCTACGCGTGCTTCGGGGTAATATTACGATGTCTCTTTATGCTGAAACTGCTTGATTCAAGCTGATACAAGTGTAACAAAGAGACTTAGTTAGTAAAATGTAATTTTACGAAACCTAACTAGCGTCCAATTTCATCATTTCAGTTTTAACAAACTGTGCTTTCCATCTTTTCTTGGCCTTTGTCCATGTCCTTCATAGTTATTCTATTTCAAAGGTTCATGCTGCATAGCAACTCTGTTAAGACTACAAATAATATGGAATAAAGGCAGAAGGATTGTTCTTGTTCAGTAAAAATGCAGTGAAATCACTATCATGAGGCATAAGCAAATGCTCAGCTTTGTAGCTGGCAATGAGCACTGCAATAACCTGTGGGAGCATCACTACTTCTTGTTTGAGGAACTCTGGATTAAGGAAAAGCTGATGCAGCTTGGGAATCTCAGAGAAAAGATCATGAGCTATACTTGTGTCTTGTATGTACCAGCTCCTTCACAGTCACAAATGGCAGTGGCAGACAGAGGCATCATGTTCTTCAGTGGTTCAAGTTCTGCAGTTTTGCAGTCCACTGTCAGGGCTCATTGGGCGATGGGAAGTGGTGCCATAGGCAGCAGCAGCTGGGCGCTGCCCATTAGAGCCCACTGCAGGGGCTGCTCCATCTCATAGGGCCACCTGTCACCACCCTCTTAGAGAAAACTCCCTTGGTCCTTCTCCCTTTGTGGGCCTTATGGAATTCAGGTTGTTCCTTGGGGGCTCATGTGGTAGGAATTCCAAGTCTAGTTTTTCTGGGGATAGCAGAGTAATTCACTGTAGGTGTAGGATGTCTGAGAATAAAGAAATCATGTTGAATTCCCATCACATATGTAGAGTTTAGTACAGGGGAGCACCAACTAGCAGTGAAGTGAAAGAGGCACAGTATTGTTCAATATGATGCACTGAGACTCTGGAGATATCCCCGGAAGAGCAGTAGATGAGGCACTAGGGACATGGTTGGTGAACTTGTCAGTGCTGGGTTAATGGTTGGATTTGATGGTCTTAAAGGTATTTTCCAGCCTGAACAATTCTGTGATTCTAGGTTCTGAAATAAAACAGATATGAAGAACAACAGTTAATACAGCTTTCAAAAAAGATCTTGTAGTAGTTATTTCCACTCTATTTTCCTTGTAGTCTCTTCAGCATTTTTAAACACAGAAAGTATATGTCTAAGCAAAAAAGGAAATTGTTCATCCTAGAGGTCCTTCATCTATTTAATTCTTCTCTCTAATACTGTGTTTTGTATCAGATGATTGAGAGCTAACTAACCAAAATTAGGTGCTGTTCTAATGTTCTGAGTCTCCATCTTGCTAATGTGGTGTAAAAAGTATGTGCTATTTGATACAGCCACCAAATCTTACTGACCACCGTTCATTACTCAAGGTACCTCCTTTTTTTCTGCTACATAATGCTGAGTATATTTAAAAGACTACCCGCCCATTCTAACCATCTAATCTATACAGTCTGTTCTCTGTGCTATTGCAACTTGGCAGGATTAAGAAAGAAATGCAAATTCCACTACTATGCTGTAACAATGACATCAGTGTACTGAAGGCCCCAAGTTTTTAGTATTAAAATAAAAAATAATATCTTTTTACTCTTTAGAATAATCAAACATTTCAGAGAACTAGGTTTTACTGTGAGAAATTCTATTCTGTTCTATTCTGTTTTACTCTAGTCTAAAGTGATAACTGAATATCAAGGATAATGAACTCTAATTGTGTATTTTCCAAAAGCATGATGAAATTTAATATTTAAAAAATAAGATTATATTATATGACATATTTCTTAATATATATTATAGATATTAAATCATGGCTTGAGAAGACTTTCCAGAATCTTTTATCCACTTCATTAGGGACTTTGGAAACAGACATACAGATATGATTTGGTTTGAAGGCCACAGTCTATTTAAATTGTCATTGACTATTGCTAAGAGCATATCACTTTAAAAAGCAAGGAGTTCCTATAATGAAAACCAAGGACAACAAATAAACCCCCACAACAACAACAAAATCCCCCAAACAACCAAAACCAAGAGCAAATGCCAGATTCTGCAGAGTTTCAAAAGGTTTCTTCTGACTTTCTGCAAGCATTTGTTATTTGAGTTTGAAGTGCTCAGAAAATAAGAGATCTTTCAGAGTAAAATATTGGTCAATATTATGTTTAGAAATTTTGATTTTGCTGCCAGGTGCACGTGCTGCCTCAATTTCATCTAGATGCTCAGTTTCAGAGATATTTGAGATGGCATTGTTCCAGTCCTTTGCTCTCTAGGCATTGGTTTTTCATTTGTTTCTATATGACTGTTCTCCTTTTTTCTTTAGTAATACCTCATATTTACCAGCCCTGCCCTTCAGATTTTCATAAATATCCTTTCTAGTATCTGCACAAATATAAAAGAAGTGGAAAGGGTTGGAAATCACTGATGTTTAAGAGATAGTAATTTTTTTTTTCCTGTAGAGAAACAGGGTCTGAATGGGGGAAAAAAAAGGATTCTATCAAGAAAATGTTCAAGTAACAAGACATAAATATGCATACCTGTCCAGTGGATTGAAAACTGAATATTTGAGGATTTTCAAGAGTACTGAAGTATTGAGCACGATTTAAAAATTTTCACTTTTGCTACAGTACTAAGTGAAAACTCTCACTAGCTGCATATAATTAGAATGCTTTTGCTCATGAGGCTAAAATTACTGCAGACTGATTAAGAGATAATCCATTACAAGACATAGAATCAGGGTCTAACACATCTCTCAGAAACTAATCACTTATATTCAATCTCTGTTTTAGAGGTAATGTCAGTGGCATTGAGTCTTATCAAAGACTAAGAGCTCTATAAATGGTGAGTCAAAATGAGATTATGTTTTGAAGGATAGGATATTGCTCAGTCACTGTCTTTTACTCTTTTTTGTTCTGAGTGACTAATATGATTTAAATTATTGTATTTGATAGATATTGGTACTCCCAAATTCACAGTGCAGTACCAAGATATTAATTCCAATATGCCTAAGGCTACTGCTTTAAATTTCTGAAGCTAGATATTACAGTTTTGGGGGGGTGGAGGGGCAGGGAGAGACGTCCCAGAAGGCCCTATTGTCTCCCATTTTCTTTCCATAGAAAGTGCTCATGCAGCTCTTCAAAATACTGACAAGCATAGCAGCCTGTTTTGACTCCTGTTTAGGGCCCAGCCTTCTACAAGTGTCCTCTGTTGGCTAGATGCGCAGAAAATACAATACCTTACAAGAATGAGTGGGGAAATAATTGGCTGCATTTTTCTCCTGTCTGTTCTTCAGTGCACAGGGCAAACCTGTTCATAGCCGTGTAGAAGAACTTCTAGGATTTAAAAAGAGTTCTTAGTACATCTGTTGTAGATCTATCTAGTGAATAGAGCAGGAATAGGAATGATGGCTGCATCATTACAATAAGCAGATATAAATTGACTCTGTCTCTGCTGCAAAACTCTTCTCTGATGACAGCCAAGTTACTTCAAGCAAACTCCCCACAGGCACATCATTACTTCTCTGTTCTTAACTTTTTCTTGTCTACCTTGAGACACCTCTGAATGCTTGGAAGTTCAGAGCATTCACAAATGGAACCAAGGTCCCTCAGAGCAAAGTGTTGAGCCATCAGAGTACTACCAGTTAGCTCCTGTACTGTGAAAATTCAGTCCTAAAGAGGGAACCAGCATCAAACATGCAGAATTTTGTCTTTACCTTTGTGTTCAGTAATTTGCTTCACAGAGATGCTACAAGATTAATTGACGTTTGTGAATAAGACTGTACAGTGATGAACACAGGAAACCTATAATGATGTTAATTCTCTTTGCTTTAGTGCAAGATCCATGGAATATGCAGTGAAAATTATTTTTGGCTAACAGGGAAGCTCGAGGTGCTAGATTGATTACTTCTGGTCTTCTGCCTCAACCAAAGATAATTACATTAATGCCTCATATATTTAGTTCTTACCGTTCTCCCTTCCCAGCAAATTAGAATGCAAAAGATTTGGAAAGAGCTGCTACTGGACAAGTCTACCATGTCCAGTAGTAAATTCTGCCTTTCTCAAGCTTTTGAACATTACAGGATCTCCATTTCCATTGAAAGAAAGTAAATATTTCATTCCTTTTGAAAATAGCTTGAATTCCCTCTTAGAAAGGTCTAACTGTAGTAAGAAAAACATCACAAATTCAGTTTTCTAAGATCTAGGAGTGAGAAAGTGTTGGTGAAGGCAACTTGCAGAAAATCAGGATCAAGATAAAGTGTGTTTATAACTATTTGACTGCTTATTTAGATTACATCATAATCCATAGAAGTCATGCCTTTGTCTTAAGTGCTGCTACGTGCATCTTTGAGTTAATACAAACACAAGTACATTCAAGTAGATTATTCCAAGAGCCCAGTGGTTTACATGGATAATGACTTGGCAAGGCCCTTAAGTATATGTTGGAATATAATGGCAGTGTCTAATTTTTAGACATCCTGACATCTAGTGGAATTTATCGCTCCAAGCAGAATATCTGGGTTCATCTGCATCTACAGTGATTGGGGGAAATGAGGAGAGTTAAGTATCCCATTTTTGGATATGATAGTAAGGTTCTCACCTGGAGAACTGCCTAAGCAGTGCATTAGATAAAATGTGAAAAAAAGGAGAACTTGGCCTGAGCCTGGCCCCTTTCAGAGACATGCTTACAAGGCCAGCTGCACAGTGATACAAGTTTCCTGATTTGGTTTCTGGTTTTGAGCTTGAAAATAATTTCTAATGACAGTTGTAGAAGAGTCCAAGCAACTTGATAGATTGCCTCAAAAGGGATTTAAACCTGCATCTACTATGTGTACCTTAATAGCTTGCAATTAACTAGCAAGTTGAGGGTGGCCGTGTTTTCATCCATTTTCCATGCCTTTCACAGAATTACAGAATCATCAAGGTTGGAGCAGGCCTTACAGATCATCTAGCCCAACCTCCAACGCAGCACCAGCATAATCACCCCTAAACTGTATCCCCAAGTGACACATCCAGAGCCCCCTTGAACACTTCTAGAGATGGTCACTCTAACACCTCCCTGTGCAACTTACTCCAGTGCCTAGCAACTCTTTCAGTGATTTTTTTTCCTAATATCTCCTCTGAACCTCTCCAGGCACAACTTAAGGCCATTTCCTCTTGTCCTTTCACTTGAGACATGGCAAAAGAGGCCGACTCCCACATCACTGCAACTTTCTTTCAGAGAGTCATAGAGAGCATTGAGATCTGTCCTGACCTGCCCCTTCCTCTCCAGGCTAAACAACCCCCTTTCTCTGTCGCACAGAAGAATTAAGTTTTTGATGGACTGAGGATGGCAAGGGTGTATGACCCCATGGCCAAATTGGAATATAGGAGAGCACCTGGAGTATCGAGTCCTGTCTCCTGTCACAAGCTGGCTAAGCTGCCTCTCAAGGCTTGATAGGTATTACTGCTACTTCTATTTCACGTATATTCCAGAATATGTTTTTCTCTCCTTATTTGTTTTGCTTTATTTGTTTTGGGTTTTCCTTTGTTTTGTTTTAACCTGATGACATTATAGCATTTAGTTTAAACAGGTTTCTGATTCCTGTGATGTGAACAAGTCAAAACATTTTAGTGTCTTTTCAGAAGGAAAGGTCTAGTTGTTCCTTTCCATGCACCTATTTCAGTTTAAATATATATTCCTTGAACATGAGTGTTCTGCAAGCAAGGACAGATATAGTCCCATCAAGATTTGTTCAGCAGCTTTTTATATCTCTGTATCTACTGGAATAATTTGGCTGATACCTTGTAAAATAATTTAAAGATTATGTGAATTTAAATGGATTTATATTATCGGTATCATTTGGAAGTATTTATTCGTCTGTATAAATGTATCATCCCACACTTTGCTGTAATTATTAATCTAGGTCTTGAAATAATTCAGTTTCCCCTGATTGATTTTCTTGTTTACTTTGGTATTACATCTCTCAAGTTCATCTCTTTAGCACATTTTAGTCTGTTTCTGCATTTATGCTGTATTGTTGACCAGAAATGAAGCTTTTTCTCATAATCTGCATATATACTATACCTCAGTTGTCAGTGAAAACCTCCGCCTGTTGATTCAGAATACCAGGCCATCACTAGTACTGCAGCCACAGTGCTGTAGGTGGCGGTAAAGAGATGCTGCAGTGCAGTAATAACAGCTGAGCAACAGTTTAATAATAATAACACAGTGCTTGAGCAGGAGGAGCAGGTGAGGGAAGTACCAGCACATATGTAAAGATTATATTCCCCCAGGGTAGTACTCTGGCACCTGGGTGAGACATAACACTGCTCATGTGAGGAGAAAGTGCTGGCTGTGATAAAAGCTTAGCTGAGGCTTCTGCACACTGAGGCTGGAGGGCTGGGTTATTATGAAGGGCCAAATAAGTATAGTCAGGGTGATAACACACAATAAGGAGAGGAACGCATCACTGTGTGGTGGGCGCTGAGACTCTGCAGGTAGCCCCTAATTTAATTGCCATCCTGTCCTACGGCCCATGGAGAAAGGAAAAATACTATGACAACAACAATGTAAATCAGAGTAGGACTCAGTGGCCTGGGAGAGCTGTGCCAAAGAGCCACGTACTCTTGGACATTTCTTGAAGTACAGCCAGGTGTAGTCCTCTCACACAACCAACTGTGTAAATACACTAGGACAAACTTCTGGAAGTAGTCAAGCGTTATTACTTCGCACAGGGAAAAATAAGATCACAAGGGTGTTACTCAGAAAAGTCACTGCAGGGAGTTTTAAGAAACACTCAGAACTTTCAATGCAGTGATAGACTACAGAGATAGGTGCTACTGTCTTTGGCCTCATGAGGGGCTGTGACCCCACATCATTCTGCCTGATGCAATTTATGACAGTGGCAGTACCAGCAGGGTCCTGTGTAGATGTCTGAACTTCATGGCAGAAACCAGACTGATGCAGATTAAGGATTTACAGAGTGTGCTGTGAGCTAATGACTCCTAACTAGTTTCTTGTTATCATGTTTGGGGTTTTTTTTCTGAAGAACTATTCCTGAAGAACTCCAAAAATAACCCTCTCTAGCCTTCTGATTCCCAGTCCATGAACTCATCCATGCACTTTATTTCTGTGCCAAACCAGGAAATAGAACATTTAAATTAAACACAGCATGTTGCTCGACTGTATCTTTATGATAACCAAGAGTCACATAATCACAGAATCATTAGGGTTGGAAGGGACCTGCGGAGATCATCCAGTCCAACGCCCCTGCCAAGGCAGGGTCACCTGGAGCAGGTGATACAGGAACATGCTCAGGTGGGGTTTCAATGTCTCCAAAGAGGAAGACTCCATGACCTCCTTGGGCAGCTGACCCACTGCTCTGCCACCCTCAATGTAAAGAATTTCTTCCTCATGTTGAGGTGAAACTTCTTGTGTTTTCATTTACGGCCATTAATGCTCATCCCTGTCGCTGGGCACCACCGAAAAGAGCCTGGCACCCTCCCGTTGGCACCCGCCTTTGAGATATTTGTGTGCACTAATGAGATCCCCTCTCGGCCTTCTCTTCTCTACACTGAACAAGCCCAGCTCCCGCAGTGTCTCCTCACAAGGGAGATGCTCCAGACCCCTCATCATCTTTGTGCCCCCCGCTGGTCCCTCTCTAGTTGCTCCTTGTCTTTCTTGTCCCGAGGAGCCCAGAACGGGACACAGCGCTCCAGATTGTGGCCTCGTTAGGGCTGAGCGGGAGCACCAGCAACCTCGACCTGCCGGTCCTCTCGCAGGGGAGGTGGCCGGGTGGGCACAGCCCGGAGCGGGGGGCACAGCCCAGAGTGGGGGGAACAGAGCAGAGGGCACAGCCCGGAGCGGGGGGCACAGCCCGGAGCAGAGGGCACAGAGCAGGGGGCACAGAGCAGGGGGCAGAGCCCGGAGCAGAGGGCAGANCCCGGGGGGACGGGGCTCTGCCGGCCCGGGCAGAGCGGAGTGGCACAAAGCAGCCGCTGTTCGCTTGGTCGTGTGCAATTTGTTTATTTATTTATTTATTTATTTATTTTCCGCTTCGCTTATCAGGTGATTTAGTAGCGTTGTGGTTTTTTGTTCGAGCCTTTTAAAGCCTGTGCTGGGTGTAGCCTTCACGTGTGGGCGCGGGGGTGACAGCATCTCTCCTCCGTTCCGGGGTTCAAGGAGTTAAATGTATCCTCCCTCCAGGCTGCCTTTCTTTGCTCGCTACTTGTTACTCGGCTTGCCCGTGTTATTTTGTAAATGGCGCAATGTAACTCGCACTTTTTCCATATGTGATTTTCCATAGATGTATTGTGTATTTTAAAGTTTCGTTTCGTACTGCCCTATCAAATTTGGGAAGTTGTGAATGAGAGAATGTGGAGAGGAAAGAACCAGATCCGACTTCAGTGCAGTGTTTGAGAATATAGCAAGGATTCAGGGAATTCAAGTATTTTTGTCAAATCTGAAAAGATGACAGTGTTAAATGCAAACAGACTGGAATTCCCTAAGTTGTTCTCACTCTTTTATTTCCTCCTCCTTCTCTTCTTTCTATTTATTTTGATGGGCTCTTTCTGATGGTGGGGGGAGATGAAGAGCCGTAAAGAGGTATTATCTGAAACTCTTGAGGGTGCCACAAAGAGAACTTTATTTTGTGTATCCCTACATCTTCTCTGCATAAAGTACTTAATCTCTGCTTTATTGCAGAGTTCACAAGTTACCGGGACACTTCAAAGCCATCAGCAGATTAAGTAATTATATAGTACTCTTAGGTGCCTGTTTGTACATGATTATCAACTTAGATTGGTGTAGACTTCTTGGTGCTGAGAAACTTACTTTTGCATTGCTTCAGAATGGGGATTTAAACCCAACCCTAAGATACCATAGAAATTTTAAGGTTTTTAAAAATACTTCAGTAGTTGTCCGAGTTTTTGTTGATTTTGTGAAGAATCAGTTGCAATCACTGCTCAGAATTATTTTCACTCTAACTTATAGTTTGATGCTTCCAACTCTTGTAAAGCTATTTGGAAGGCTTAGATACTATTTAGACAGCAAAAGAACTGGTAAATTCATGTAGGAGTAGGTTTTCCAAATTATATGTTAGGAAAAAAGAAAAGTGACCGGCAGTGTTTTAAAAAAACCCAAGGACAAGCAAAAGCACCAACAAAACCTGCACCCTTTATAGAACTGCAATGTAGGAATATATAAAACCTTTTTTTTCTTTTTTTTTTTCCCTCCATAATGGTGGGAAATTATGTTTTCGTGCATTTTGCTTTTTTTCCTTTGTATATTGGCAAACAGTGGTAGTTCCATGATTTAAGGGAGACTAGGATTGTGAGAATGAACACTGTTGATGTCTTCTGACAACTATAGTGGGAACAGAAAACACTTCCCCAGTAGAGAGTCTGCAAGGCAGCAGCTAATAAAAGAAATATAAAACTGTTTGGAAAATGAAACTAAGAAATCTTTCTAGAAATTAAAAGCTCAGCCATTTTTAGCCATTTATGGGGAACTCAAGCAGGAAAAAGTGTGAGGCAGCTATTATCAGACCCTGGCGTCTGAGCAGCATTTTCAGTTCTGCTTTTCCCCCACTTCCAGAGCTAGCTTTTTGTCCTAGTAGAAAAAATTAAATCTGCTCTCTTAGATTCATGCTAACAATATTGGTGGAGTAAAAATGGATGGTTAGGGCAAATAATTTGAGATTTGAAAGGATGTTCTTGCAGCCAGAACCTGAAAATGAGCTTCATTCCAAGGAAAAACTTGAGCTCCATGAAATACCAGGGATTGAGCACCATTTATCTAAGCCAATGGTGTAACCTAGTTATAGGATGAGCTTTAAGTTTTAGGACAGTTTGCTTATTAACTCTTCTTGGCCATCCTTCTGTAGGTCACTCAGCTTTGGTTTCATAACCAGAACACGCCTGAACCACTGTTATCATGTATCTGATACACTATCTCCTAATAGGCGGTGTCTCTCCTCTTGTTTTTTAATGTTCCCCTGGTGGTTTATAATATCAGTATTTAAAGTTAAGACAGCCTCCAGCCATTGTTGCAAGACAGATAATATGTCAAGAGGAAACAGCTGAAGGGAAAAAAAAATGTATCAGGTAGGAAGAGCTTAACTTGGTAATGTGATTCTAAGAGATTTGCCCTTGGTCCTTTTTGGTTATAGTTGCACAAATCGCAAAGGCTTGAATGTTAATGTTTTTCTTCTGGAGAGCCATATTATTCATATAATTACTAAAATACTTCTGTATTTCTTCTAGAAGCAGATCAGTGTGTGCCAATTCATCACTGTCAGTAGTAGCAAAAGTTTCCACATGGATATGATCTTTCAGTGTGTGCTGTATTAAACCAGATATTTGGCAGAAGGATGTAATGACTTCTGCATAAAGAAGTGTAGTAGTGTGTTTTTAAGAGCCTTCCTGACCTTGGTATTTAAGGGAGGAAACTTTTATGCCTACCTGGGAAATATATGTCCTTTGTGTGAGGGGAATGGAAGTGTACTGGTGTGATCTTGGTTACAAAGAGACAGTTTGCAGCTCTGTCAGGATTTGCATGTGTGTGCTTGTCACTCAGGCACATGATGGAGCTTCCCTGCTCTCTAGAAGGCTTTAATTTGCTTTAGTGTCAGTCAGGGTAGAGAAGTGTAAAGAAAAGGGAAGAAGGTTTATGTTATGGTTTTGAATGTTACCTTATAGAAATGGTCTATTCCAAAGTTCCCGTAATACACGAAATAAGCATTAGTAAAATTTATATCTAGGAAGAGTGGTGTAAAGTAAGTATTATCCTTTTCTGGTGGTTTTTTGGGGGGGTTTGGGAGTTGTGTTTTTTTTGGGGAGGGTGGGTTGGTTGGTGGTTTTTACCCTCCAGTGCATACAAATATGTACTTACCCCAGTAAAACTAGCCACGGTGCCTTCATCTCTAAAACACCACAAGATGAATCTGTAATTTTTAAGATTGGACTTTCACTGTAAAAGGTATTGGCAGTGTGTTTGCCACCACCATTTGTCATCTGCTCCAACAACCAAGTAGAGGAAGATCAAGTGCTCTGGTTTTTGAAGGTTCATCTTTCTGTTGATTTAGCTGTGACTTAGCTCTCCGTGGGGTCAGGTGAACTCTTGTCAAGCTGGAGGGGGATGGCAGGAATGCAGGGGGATGGAGGAGAGGCTGCAGCCTGCAGAAATACTGCACTATTGGGTTAATTTGGATGCAATATAAGACTTCACCTTTGTTGGGAAAGAGATGTGTTTTAAGTCTGTAGCTGGGTCATTCACATGATTTGATATGCCCTGACCTGGCTGTTTGTTTGCGATGCTTAGATTTCACAGGTGGTTATACTTCAATATGTCCTGTATGAGAACAGAAAGGAAGATGAGCAAAACTATGGAGAGGTGTATGTGTGTTAGAGGTTTTCTGCTTGTATTGAAGTATATTTGATTAAGGTATCAGTTTTGGGAAAACATTCCTGAATTTTTGAAGACTGAGACAAGGGGGAGGTAACCAAATAAATAGTAGTTTAAAAAGTGTGCCCATAAATAATGAAATCATTGCATGCAGAGAAAACAAAATTTGTGTAAATTAAGTGGGCTCTTCAGTTCTAGGTCTGATTGCTGACTCAGTGTAACAACTTAGTTGGGATTATGGTCTGGTCAGTTGTGCATTAATGCATAAATCAATTTGAATGAAATTGATTGTGGTTAAACATTTCAAAGGAGAAATTTAAGTGTCTAACTTTAGAAGGTGATGACAAGGTTTTTTGTGTTTGATTTTGTTTCTTTGCAGGTTGTCTTGGAGTGGAGTAGAGACCAGTATCATGTTATGTTTGATTCATACAGAGACAATGTTGCTGGCAAATCATTTCAGAATCGGTGAGCTTTACCTGCACTTGACATATCACACAGTTTATTGTTCAATGAATTTTTAAACACCTAAGTAAAATATTTTAGATCAAATAACATACTGTTGGGTAGAACATTAATGTATGAGCTCTAAATCCACAGCAAATTTTCAACTAAGTGGTTTAAAAATTAGTGCATAATCTCCCATCTTGAAAGATGTTTCGCATTTGGAACTCTAGTCATATAACAGAGTTTACATTTTCAATGTGTTTAATTCATTCAGTCTTTAATGAAACATCAAAATGGTGACAATGCTGGCAATAAAGGCAGGACATGACATGTTTTCCATATTACGATAGGAAAGCATAAGTACTGTTCCTGTGTGCATAAAATTCCAAATTTCAGTGTTTTGAAAAGTTATTTTTTGTTTACCTTTTCTCTGATGTTTCATGAGGAACATTATTTAGCAGAGAAGTCACAAAGCTAGTAAGAAGCTTCTAAAAGCTGAGTGCATGGGAGAAGTCTCTCACAGCAAGTTGGGAGCCAAGTCATATGGGTCATTTGTTTCAGTTGTGTTAACTGCTACATGACTTCCTGTGGTTTCGTCATTGTATCTGAATAGCCTGGAGTCTGTTGCTCAGGAAGTCAGTGGACTGTGAATTGGTAGGTGGAAAAAAGCTCCTAAGGAGATATCTGACTCTGAACATTGATACACTTGACTGTGAAAAAAACCAACTCTGAAAACAGACACTTTAATCTGCTTTGAGGTTTGTTGAGTCATGGGACAGTAGAAATGATCAGATCAATTTGTCACGCTTTAGCTGATGTGAGCTAACTTTGTAAAAAGTACGTTGCATGGTGTCCTTGAATGCTATACACTTCTATAATCTCATGTTTTATCCCTCTCCCCCATTTTCCAAAGGATGACAGATGAAAGCAAAGATACAGCTCATATGGATGATTAGCTTCATGTTTACATATTTCAGTGGTACTGAAGTGAAAACATGTCAGTTTGTTCCTGTCAGTACTAAAATGCCTGACTCTGTGATAATTAAATTGCAGTATTTTTATAAAATAGTTGACTTTGTCCAAAACAAAATCACGATTTTTACTGTTGCGGTGTTGGCATAGTCAGTTCTGATTTCTGCAGTGTGTTTCCTTACTTTATTTGGGTTGTGTAAAGCACTCCTTTGCTAGTGTTCACTTCTCTGGATTGTGAGTAAAACATCCAGTGCCTGGGCAGGAACTATTGGCTGCCTAAGCAAAAGCTTTAAATTTTCATGATGGGTGCTTAAGTTATTTCAGTTCACACGTATGCCTTTAATATTTGTATGTCAGGCCTGACAGGGAAGTTTGTTGTGGTATTTAGGTGCAGATACCAACTTCCTGTAAAAATTCATGTCAACAAAAAAAATCTTTGTGGATATGTACTTTTAGGCATCTGTTAACTTTTAGATATCCTTTGTCAGGGGTTCAGTTTATTTTTATTGTCAACCTTCACAAATGCAGTAGCGGACCCTGTCTTACAGTATGCACTTGTATCAGTGGTGGTTTGGTAGAGTTTTTAAGGTGGGTACCAATGCAATATGTAGGGCTATGCATAAACTGGGGACTGTAGACTTGCAGTTTTGAATCTAGCTTACTCATTGATTTTTAACAATTTCTTATTTTAGTGTTAAAGTTATTCAGAATTGGAGAACAGGAAGTTTGTTGATTAGGAATTAAAGCAGATCCACTGCTATGTGGAAAGGAAAAGCTGCATGGCCTTTAGGAAAATATTAATGGATTTTCAACTGAATTTAAGTAGCATTATTTTCTAGGAGCTTTGCAGGTAAACATCTCTGTTCTTCTGTAACAGTTGTGTTGTAAACTTTTATAGAGAAAGCATCAGTGTAAAATGTAGACAGATCTGTGTATGTGGGCAAGCTCCTTATGTTTTTAAACTCAAAAAGCTCATCACAATAAAAGAGTGACATTGCTGGAATCGTTAGTTACACTTACTACTGAATGGTCTTCTCTGCCAGACCAGGGAGGAGTTCTTCTTTTGCCTTGAAGTTTAGCCATTGTTTTGGTTTGCTTTTCCCTCCTGTTGCACACCCTTGGAATCCCAACTGTTGTACTTTCCAGGTAGTCACATCAGCTGCTAAACTTGCTACTTACATTGCCCATGCTCTGACACAGCCTGAGGAGAAATTCCAGGGGTTTTTACCAATCACCTCATCCAAACCCCCTTCTGAAGACTTGTGTTTGATATGAAAATTAAAAGGGATAGGAGGAAACTAAATAGTGGAGTTGTGTGCATGAGTGTCTTGGATGAGAACTGTATTTTACTACTCTACCTGCAAATTCTGTATTTTTGTAAATGCTGAAGTATAACTTTGCTATTCCAGGACATAACCAAGTCATATTTAAAACTCCAAAATATGTCTGGGAAGAAAATGTGAAGGAACAATCCTCAGCTTTTAAAACATACAGACTGATTTCAATATGGTACAGCAAGTGAGAGCTATCAGTGGTTGGCCAGCCATTAATTGTTGAGCTGAGCGAGGCTGGAGAGAGAAAAAGATGCACAAATTAGGGAGCAGGAATAGCAATGGAACAGGTGAGTTGCTGTTGATGGGTAATTACAGAGCTATAACAGGCAGGAGGGCTGGGAGGTTTACAGTGAGGAGCTTAGACTTACACTGTTCATAAAGAGGCTCAGCAAGGACCAGATGGTAACTTGGGAGAGATCCAGAATCTACTGTACTCCTTCAGCAACAGTGGGTGTTGAGACAATGAGGTTTGTCTTCTAACTGCAACCTCAGCTCTGAGCATAGTCCTTGTACGTAAACACGTCATGGGCAGGGAAAATGCTTCCCAGCAGGTGTGTGTCCTGTCCTGTCTGGAGGCTCTGGTTTTGTCTTCAAGCAGGATCCTATTAATGTTTTTAGATTTTCAAGTGAAAATAGGTACATTTTTGAATGAGGAAAATGTAAAAGACTATCCATAACAAGCCTCAACTTAATTAATTGTCTGCGCGTCTCCTAGGAGGTTTCCAAAGTCCATGTTTGCTATTAAAATCAGTAGAAAATGGGAAATGTAATGATTTGCTGTAGAAAGCTGTTAAGATAATTCCCACTTGGAATCAAAGTGTGCCTTGAGTTTTATCTATTAATGAACCAGAAACTAGTAATCTGAAAGAGGGGGAAATAGTTGATTAGGAGGGTTGTATTTAGTAAATTGACTCAGCTAATTTTGGGCTTAACCTGTTTGCCAGAGTGGTGTTTGTGATTAAGACCAAATGAATAAGTCCACATGAAGGGGAAACACAACTCCAGAATTTGAGGGAGAAAGTTTCTGATCTTTTCTATTCTTCAGCAATTTGCAGAAGACTCTGTATGTTAAAATAGTGTTTGAGAATGATCCAACTGAAGTGGCTCTCCTGTTCCTTTCCATTTTAAACCAAAATTCCACTACATACTTCTCAAAACATAAACTCCCATTACTCTTTAAGAAGCCATGAAACAATCAAAGATTTGACAAAGCCCAAAAAGGTGAAGTCTTAACAGAGTTACTTAGCCTAATTGGAAGCAATAAATTGAATTGTGGGATATCTGGGTTTTATTGTTATGTTTGATAAACACTACTTTCTGAAACTGTGTGTGCTGTAAAAATGCATTGAGAAAATTTGAGTATTTGGATAAATTTTAAGCCATTGGACTAGTGGATCTGCAAACAGTTCACTTGGTTTTTTAATAGTCTCTCTCTATTGCCAATGGTAATGAATAATGAGCTTGCCATGTCAGAGTTAACTCAGAGTTGGGATACCTGCATTGGATCAAAAATGTCTTTCCTCTGTGAAATTTATTAGCATTTGGCTGTATGTTGCATAGTTATATGTGCTCTTGCACAGGCACACTTTTAACAGATCATAAATTGGAGAGGGGCTTCACAGAAGTCAGAATGGTCTCATACCATTGAAAGAGTTGAAGTTCAGGCTTTTATTTTGGACATACTATGTTCTTTAATGAAGCCTGGGTAAATAAACTCTGCACTTTGCCCAGAAGGCTGTGGGTTGGGCATTTTTGAAATCCCCTGACTTGAGTCAGGTGCTTCCACCTAAAACAGTCCTTTCCCAGCTGTAGCATTCTGAGCACTTTCAAACCATTAATTTAACTGATCAGAACAAACGTAGAAAAGCTAGAAGAGCTACTGCCATTGAATTACTGTGCCTGTGGAGAACTTTTTCGTTCAAAACATGCCTTGTTAATGAACAAGAAGCTAGTCATTTCTGGGGAAAGAGTTGTAACAACTGATTAGAGGGGTATTTGTATTCAGTAAGTTGACTTTTTTTTTTTCCTTGCTATTTGAGAGAGTAGCGTCCTGCAGAGTGGTGCATGTCAGAGGTGAGAGAGACTTTCTGGGTGGTGCTGCTGGGGAAGGCAGTGCTGTTCGTAGCTCAGTTGGGAACAGTGGTAAATTGAGGACTAAATGTTCCTGTCTATTGTGCTGTGACCAGCTACTGGCTGACCTCTTACTAAATTTTGTGCTTCAGTTGCTGAATCTGAGCCAGTAAAAAATGAAGCTGGGTGGAAGCTTCTGCATGGCATGCTGTGCAAGGGAATGTAGGCGACAGAGCGCGTAAGCTCTGTCTTGATTTGAATGCTTTTCGAAGGATGCAGTGGGTGGAGAGGGAACACCTTTGGAAAACATCATTGCACGGCCCCATGGATCTCAGCATTAGAGAAGTGTTTAAGGATTGCTAGGCTATCTACAATTCAGGAAGGTATTAAATAGCTGGGAACTAGAAATTTTGAAAATAATATTTGTGGCAGCCTGCTGCTCTCTGGGCCTGAGAGGCTCACCTGTGGCAGCAGCCTGGAGTACTGGCTGACATAAAGCAGTGAGCCTTGGGCCTCAGAGAGGAGATTATCACAAAAAAAAAAAAAATAGAAAAAAGGTACCCAAACCCCTGTCTTCTGCCTTGGGTATGCTAGGAAATGTGTAACTCCCCAGAAACAGCTCCAGGATATTCAATTGTGTCAAGAACTAATTTGTCTGCCATGTCTAGAGTCTGACTTCATGTACTCAAATTAAGTTGTTGGTTTATGAAACACTGTGTTAATAATATCTAAAAGACATTCATAGGAGAGAGACCTGGTCCTGCTGAGATATTACTGGCTCTGTGCAATTAAATAACAGCAATCATGATTTAAGTAATTGTACTTCATGCTGTCTAATCTAGTGTAGCTGGTGAATTAAGAATGTGCCTGGATGCTGGTACTGACTTGTAAAATATTTCATAGATTTGAAGGAATTGGGTTATAGGTTTATGTAGGTGAAATTTAGAGCGTAAAGCTAGGATTTCCTTTAGTCACTGAACTGTTCTGGCCAGTTTGTGTCCTTTTTGGTTTATGTCTGTGCTGTTTTGACAAAGGCTTGTGTGTAATTAAGACATGATATATATAGCTAAAGAGAGGCATTTTGCTTTGTCTTGTTTGCAGCCTAGACACCAAGTATTTCTGTTGTTAGACAGAAATTGCTATTGTAGGATGCCATGAACACTTGTAATGTAATATTAAACAGCTCATGTAGCTTTCCTTTGAATTATGTAGGCTTTGTTTACCCATGCCAATTGACGTGGTCTACACCTGGGTGAACGGCACAGATGTTGAACTGATCAAAGAATTGCAACAGGTCAGGGAACAGATGGAGGAAGAACAGAGAATAATGAGGTAATAATCTTATGTAGTTTTTCTATTTAACCGGCAGCAGCAATCTAATGCAGTACTAGTTCCCTTTGTTGTTATTTTTTCCTATGTTACTCAACACGAAAATTCAAAGCACGTTTTCTCCCTTCATCATTTGATTATTCCCAAAGCCTTGTTTCGGTTCTACTTTTACCTGTGAAGTACCATCTAATAAAAAAACAGTTTAAGATATAACACATAATAATTAGTGCTGTTCTGTCATGAATTTGTAAAATGCCATGCAGAAAATGGTGCACTTTGTACTGATTTCTGTAATGCATTTTTAAATAATACTAAAAAAACTATATCTCAAATATATGACCTCTCTTCATCCCCTTTTTCTTCCCTCTATCCCCTTATTTCTTTTTATAATGGGCTTAATAAAATCTTAAGCATATATTTCATAAAGGCTTCTTTTCAAAGTTACTTTTGTAGTCTTCAAGCACTGAAACTGATAAATAGGAAAATAACTTATGTTATAAGGGTATGAGTTGTTGTCTAACTAGGGAAGCAAAGACACATATTACTGCATTTGGTGTTACAGAATGTGGCATGCAGTTCTGCAAAATTACAGATCTAAGCCTTCAAATACAAGCTGCTACAGACACCTTGAATTATATCTTGTAACTGTTGATTTAGTTTTCAGCAATCAACTCTGCTCATGTGATCTCTTTTGGCCAGCTTTCAAATTTATGCTATTTCCCTAGCAGTTCACATAGCTAACACTGGTGGTTTAGCTTTGTCGTCACTCATGCTGTGATCCCCATTTTGGAAAGGGAAAAACACATATTGTTTTCTTCCATAGCACTGATTTGGAAAGTTGATATCAAGCTTATGAGTAAGACTCATATCCATGTCATGTTCACCATCTACAGGGGCACCTGGTTCTTTCCCTTGTAGGTAACTTTTCTCGCGTACTTTGGGATCAATGAACACTATTGCAGAAATAGCTTTTCACAGACCTTATCAGAATATTTATGTTAGGCAAAACAATCAAGTCAGCCTAGTTCCAGGTCACTTCATCCTGGTTTCTTACCAGTGTTTTTCATATCAACATTTGTTTTGTTAAGTAATCTAATAACAACCCTATAAAACCCTGTTAACAAAAAGAGTCCTGCTGCCACAACATAAATTTATGAAGTTCACACTGCACAAGGGTGAGGAGTGAGGGGCATGTGTGTCAGCCTCTGCTTGCCTGGGCAAGGCTGATGGCAAGGCCTTGGCAGCTTTATCACTGGGTTGTAGGTGCTTTCACAGTGTGTCCCTGACTCAGTTAACAATCTGAAATTAGACTAAATTCCTTACTGTCAACCCAGTGTTATTTAATATACTTGTTTTAACTTTGTAATAGGGAAATTCTTGGAAAGAACACAACAGAACCAACAAAGAAGAGGTGAGTTTTTGTGATTTTGAAGCATAAATTGGAATAAGTGATAATCTACTCATTGTTAGCTGGAAGCAGGTGTTGGTTGGGGCAGTGGTTTGGTTTTCTATAGCCTATGCATGCTTTCCTATGTCACTTCAGAAAAAGCGTAGCCGTAGTTCCTATTCTGAATATGAATTTTTAATGCATATGTGCCTGGATTTTTATGATTCAAAAGCATGAACGTTTTCTCAGTGTTGCTTTCACCTGCCATTGGTATAATGGCACTGCAAGTAATTGTCTGTGAAGGGTCCAAGCCTCTTGTGGCTCTACTGCCAGGAAGTGGCAGGGTCTGGTCAGTCCCACTTATTTGGCTTGGTTCTTCTATTATTTAGAGATTTTTGTAAGATCTCCTCTGTGGGCAGACTTTGAAATCTTGAAAACTTCTGAAAAAACAGTTATGGGAATGAACTAAATGCTAACAGTCAAATATTTGCCTTCTGCAGCAAAATAAGCATCCTTTTAGCAATGTCCCCCTGCCACAGCAAGTGTTACAAATAATTGATCAGATTTTACGAAAACACCTCTCGTTGCATCTATTGTTGATTTTTTTTTGTCTTAAATTTTCTACTAGTGTTAAATATACCTTTGGTATTTTGCTGTAGTGAGAAGCAACTGGAGTGTTTGCTGACACACTGCATCAAAGTGCCAATGCTTGTCCTGGATCCTGCGCTGCCTATCAATGTCACACTGAAAGACCTGCTGTCCATTCATCCTGCTTTACAAGCTGCTACCAATATGTTCTTTGTAGCAAAACCAAAAAATCCTTCTACCAATGTGACAGTAATTGTTTTTGATAGCCCCCAGGATGGTAAGAACCTCTTCGTCCGATTCCATCCAGTTTTCTGAAGGAAGCTTTTTTAGTAAGCTGCTGTGAATTAGTTTTGTTTGTTGGTTTTTTTTCTCTTCAATTACTGACTCTGCAGCTAATTTTCTGTTTGACTTTAGCAAGTCATTCTGTGTCTCTAGCCCTCAATGTGTTCGTCTAAATAATGACATTAATGATGCTGTTTGCTTACCCCCCAAGCAACGGATTACAGATGATTAGAGTTCCATGCTTTAAAAGACTATTGCAAAACAGGTTTGATATCTGAGTATCTGTATAGCACTGATAATCTCAGAATGCTGAGGCTTATAATGGGGAAGATTAGCTTTAGAAATCCTCCCTTAATTGCTGTGAGTCTAGTTTGAATATTGTGCAATAAGTTCTGCCCTTGCTCAAAGGATCACATACAGTAAAACAAAATTATTCATGTGTTCAGCATATATAAATAGGATCTTAGAACAGGTATAGGCTTCTTATTTTGTAAAATATGTAATGCCTAACCACTGGTGTTTATTTTACTACCAAGAATTATTTACCAGTCATAAAGACAACTCTTCACACTATAAATGTTCAAATCTTGTTACTTTGCAAAAATATATCTTGAGTACTAGAATATAAGAAAGAAGTGACTTTCAGTTTTTGATCTACAATACTTTTTTATGTATTCTAGTTGAAGCTGCCCATTCTGGAATGATGAAAGACAACAGCAAACAGATAGTATGGAGGGCTTACTTGGTATGTTCTTTTAAAATCCGTTGATTAGCTTTTTATGTGTTAGACATTCTGTGCACTTTTAGAAAGTTTCTGCACTGTTCTTTTTCCATAACTCATATGTAGTAAAAAGTGAAAACTTTTAAAACAAACCTTACTGTAATGCAAATTATTTTAAGTTTAAAAAGATCTTTATATGCTGTTTTTTTGTTTTCAGACTACAGACAAAGAAGTTCCAGGTCTGGTATTAATGCAAGACTTGGCCTTCCTTAGTGGATTTCCAGCTACATTCAAAGAAACAAATCAGCTACGAACAAAACTACCAGAGAGCCTGGCCTCCAAAGTAAAACTGGTAAGGGTCTGGAGGAAAAGAGTACCTTATTTGTATTGGTCTTTTGGAATAGCTCACATATGGGATCTCACTCACTAAGGAGACTTAGGATGTTTCTGATAATAATGTTATGTTTGCTTTTTTGTTGGGTTGTTTTTTTTTTTTGGCGTGACTTTCCTGAGTAGTGAAGAGTAGCAAATAGTGTCTCAAAGAGTTGCCTTCAAAAGACCAAATGTCCATCTGGACTGCAAGTTATTGGGCATTAGATTTGTTAGTCTATAACTGATTAAAAGGCTATCAACCTTATCAGTTTCTCTCAGCCATTTGCTATAGGCTGTTGTCTTGCTGTAGGATTCTAGATCACTGGCTTGTTTAATGTGACAGAATTTTGTTTATGTAGCTTCGTAGCTTTTTTTCTTCCCTCTTTGCTTTTAGAAGACTTCTCTTAATAGTAACAGCACTGAACACTGTTTTTCTCTGCCACATACTCTGTAGGGTCTTGAGCAAGTTGCACTTCAGTGTACTCACCTGCAAGGCAACAGATTGCAACTTGTATGACTCTGTCACCCACTGACACTTAGCTCCTTCTGTTCTCCTCTGATGCTTGGTCACCTGTTTGAGTTATGCCAGGTTTAACAGATGTAGGTAAAAGTTTAAAAAGTTTGTTGAAGTTATTGGCTGACGTACTGGAGACAGATGTGGTTCGTGGTGTGAAAAGGACTGAGGCCAAGGAGTTTGCGGAGGAGGAGTTAGCAGGGATAAAGGGATGTCAATCTGTAGTAATTTGTCTTCATTAATCTGATGTCCACCTGTAGCATGTGGTAATTTACTTCATGGCTTGCTCTTTGTGCTCAAATGAGCACAAGTTCCTTTCCTATTTTTTTTGGCAAGCTGGGCTAACAACTCGTGTTCTATTGCAGAAACTACATTGTGTAATCCCTTTCATAGCCTGGTCACACTGAATTTTTCTTGTCTCAGCTTGTGTTAGCTGGCTGTCCTAGAGCCTTGCTAATGGTAGAAACCTGGCAAGGGAAACACATTTGTACCTCTTTTGCTATATGCTGTAAAACAGCTTAATAGAGAGAGCTTTTAAACAGCTATTTAAGCTTAAATAGCTCTGTTTTTTTGCCTTTGTTTACATCTTTCCTGTCACAGGGTTAAACAACAGTGGATATTCATATGGTCAGTCTGCCAGTCTCTGCTTGTTTCGTAAGATATAAGTATTTTTTATCCCTTTAAAGAAATGGTGTTTCTGTAGAGAGATGAGATTACTATCCAACAGGAGATGGTACATCAGATGCCAGGTTTTTCATTTCGAGTTTGCATGAGGAACATTGCTAGTTAAATGCTTCCTGACTTTGAGCCATCTGAAGAATCTTATTTGAGCACAGGTTCATCTGTTTGGATTTCAAGCTTATTCTAGATCCTCACCACAGCTGAAGTTAAAGGTTCCTGGTAGTTTTAACACATTTGATTTAATGTAGCTGAAGAGCTCAGAATACCTCTGTATCAGCTCTTTTCATCTGCTAAAATTGCCCTTTTAGCATTCAAGAGATTTAGTAACAAGACATTCCTTGATTATTTTTTCTGTTTCAATTTAAAATCAATTAGCTTATGTTTTCCTGACATAGGGTTATTTTCTAGGAGCAGCTCTTCTGTAATGTTCTTATTAATTACCAGATTAGTATATGAAGTAATATTGCCTCTCTCAGTTCACAGATTATTTTGTGGAAAAAAAATCTATCCTCTTCCACATCTGGGAATATATTGGAGCACCATCCCAGGCAGTATTTGCTCTCTGGTTGAACATGATAGACATAAGCTCTCATAGTAACATATGAGAAGAATGTTTTCCCTGCAAAATTCCTATATGTGGAATTTCATTTTCTGTCCTTTAGCAGATATTACTTTATGCTCTTTTCTGAAATGATTTTGACTTAAATCAGGTTTTTTCCAACTTTTTTAGGTTTTATTTTTTATTTTTGGTGTCTTGTATCATTAGCTTGGTGTTCCTTTGTTAGAGTAACTCTTCATGTGTCTTTCTTGGACCCTTCAGTGTCTTTCTGTCCATGATGTTTTCCCACCTTCTCTTCTTTGCTCTGATGTCTCTTGTTCATGGCTTGTGCTAATATTTTTGCTGCTAAAATATAGAACTTTCAGTAGAATACTACATCTTATTGAAGGTGGGTTTTTTCTGTTTTTTTTTCTTTGTTCCCCAGCTCTCCACAGGTAATTTCTGGCTTCACTCATTGTAGTTATTTCTCTAATTGTATTATCTGACTATTGTTGAAGTCAGTGTTGATGGGTTTTTTCCTTAATATTCCTGTGTGGATTTTTTGCTTCCAGCATTGAGAACTTCATAATTCTCTCCAGGATTTCTGCTGTAAATGGGTCAAGCACAGATCTTAGGCTAGTGCATGTCTCCTGTGCTGGAATGGACACATTTTCTCTTTCATGGGCACCTTTGAAGAATGAAATACCTGGATGTCTCTTAATTAGATTTCAGCCATCTGCTGGGTTTTTTTTTTTTATTTTCTTGTGGTTTTAAGAATTGTGGAACAATTCTGCCTGGATCTTAGGTTTTTATTACAGTATTTTATTTTTTTTCCATTTGATCAGCTGATTCCTTTCATCATTTTTTTCCATTCCAGTAGGTTCTCCTAGCAGTATTAGTCCAACAGAAAACATGAATTCTTTCTGTGTTTCAGTTGTGCTTCTCATATCCAAGCAGCTGGCTAATCTGTATCCAGGCTGATCACCCGCTTAGCTCTTTAGCAAATCTTAGAAATTCTGTAGTTTCTCTTTGGTTTTTTTCACTGCTGTCCAAATGAACATGAAGGCTGCATCTCTGGGTTATCTTAGATGTGTTTTCCATCTCCTTGCCTTTTTTTATGGAAGTGATATCCCATGCCTATTATGTTTCTACATGGTTTTTCCTTTCCCTGTCCTGGTTGTGGTTTTTAACTTGTCACCAGTCATGTGTCATCTATTTGTGGTGGTTCTCTTTTCCTTATTGTGTTCTGATCTGTGTGTAAATATTGCCATTGTGATCAACTCATTATCTGTTCCTAAGAACTTCTCTTCTGCAATTTGGCTAGGAATACCTCTGTATAAACACAACTTTTCTCAGGTATCCCACAGGATTCTGCAGTTTCTCCTTTGAGTCATCTTTGCTTTCTGTGTTTCTTTTCCTGGTGGTGGATACTTTAGAACAATTAAATTGGGATTAGTTCACCCTGTGCGGTCATAGCAGTGAATTCTTTCCCAACCAGGTCTCTACTCTTGATAACAGCAATTTACATGCTATACTTACAATGAAATATATGTATATAAATGCAAGAAATGTTTTATTTGTATGCATAAAATTTTTTATGCATGAAGTGTGGATGAAGTTGTTTCTGTAGAAGTCTTTGCTAGGATCCGGGCTCAGAGTCAGTTCTTTCAGTGGATGCTGTAGGTAGGCACTTAAAAACATAGCCAAGTGTGGTTTTCTCCTTACCAAAGAGACATGCTGGGTTAATGCTACAGTCATGTAGAAGAAACACTGGTTGTTTACAGTCTTCACTGAAATCTGCAGCAATTCCTCTGTTATCATGTCTGTAATCTAAGGTCTCTGAAGTGGTCTGAGATCTGTGGTGGAAAGAAAGTTTCACCTGAGTTTAAGCTAGACTTGTGTCTCATAGAGGCCTCCTGATGCTTAATGGTTTTCTGCATGCTTAAAGTGGCTGTTTCTTAGTGCAGTGTTGGAAGTAAAGAAATGATGATAAACACTTGGAACAGTGCTGCTGTTAGAAGGGAAGAACAGTGAGAAAAGGAGTGTAGCTGTTGGTGCACTTGTGTTGAATGTTGATAATGCTGTTTTTGTTGGGTTGCTTTAGTTTGATGGAAATCACTTCTGAATCCAAAGAGGACCAAAAATTGTTCAGACATCTGGGCCAGATGTTTTTTCTAAAAATCTCTGAGAAAAACAGCTGAGCTCAACTAGAGGTGCTTAAAATGTGAAGATTTATGATATAATGGATCATTTCCAAGGTCAATTATGTCTGTTATAGTCTACTGAATTTTTTTTTACTTACGGCCTATGCTGTAATGTAATGTATGGGATTTTATTTCCACATGAAAGTTAAGCAGCAGTGTGTTTGTTGGTCTCATTTGTTGTTCTACATTGTGTGTGTTATGACAGATGAGGTTGAAAACTATATTTGGCTGGTTTTTATTACCTGTGCTTTCTTAACCAAGTGTTAATAAGCCACTAGATGGAGGTGTTACTCTGGCTATGCAGCTGATGGCTGCTGAGCCATGTTTCTTTAAAGACATTATGTTGGACCTATACACGAAGAACAGCTGAACTTTTTGTCTTCACTTCTTCCTCCACCCCCCTCCTTTAACTACATTTCTAAGGAAAACTATTATTCAGCATAAGTCACTCACTTGTGACTTAAAAATTAGATCATGATGTCAAGACTGACAAGAAACAGATTGACAGGGCAAGAGGATTTGATTTGTTTGATTTTGTTTTTTTGAGGCTGTCAAGGTAACAGTCATTCACTGAAATTGTATACAGTAGTGAAAATTTTTGCAGAAAGGTGATTTTCTTTCAAAATTTGATATCCTGGTTGCCTGAGAGCTTGCAGACGTCCCTCTTTGCAAAATACTGTCTCCTTTAATCCACATGCACATATATATACAAATATGGACAAATCATATTAGAAACTAAAGGCTATCTTAATGATCATGTCTTGCTAATGGAAGAAAATCCAAATAGGAAACTGCTGGCACAGTGATGCCAGGTGTTTGCTGTCCTCACTGCCTTGAGGATAAGGGGTCTAGGATTCTTATTGCTGCACGTCAGTGTTGGAGCAGACATGCGGCTTCAGGAGTTGATGTTGTATGATCACACAGATGTAGTAAGTAATCTTTGTAGAAAAAACCCTGAGGCATTGCATTGGTTTTGATTCAGAGATGAGCCTCTTTATATTTTTATATTTTATTTTATATTTTAAATGTCACTTTATAAAGGGAAATTGAGACATTTGTAAAGACAACAGTGTCTCATATTTGTAAAGCTTTTAGTAACTGTTTAACACATGCCTCACTTCTCTTCCTATGTGGGCATATGAGTTTTCCCTCTATTCCTACTATTCCTCCTACTGAGGGTCACAAAAAAGAAGCATCTCAATTCCTTAACAATCAGCTTTGGTCATTAAAGTGATAAAGCAAAATAATTCAAAGACTGGTTAAGAGTCTAAGTCTCACTTCAGAAAAAAAAAGTGCTCTTGAGTCCTCTTACCTTGAGAAAATAGAAATGAAGGTGTTTACTTCTGCATAGGATGTCTGAGCTCATTCAGCCTGCCTCCTAGTCTGGTAAGCACTGCCAAATATGCTGGCTCCAAAGGAGAAGCTGCATTTAAAGTTACCTGGTGGAAAGAATGCAGTTTTCCTGTCTTGTTTTCAAGTGTGTGACAAAAATGTGCACAGTGGTGGTCTGGATGTGTGCCTGTACAGTGTTTTCAGCCCACTTGTGTTAGCAGAGGCTTGTCAGGTCACCCTGACCATGAACCTGCTGGTTTTTCTGTTCTGTCTTTACAAAACCTTTGGATCTGCTGACCTGCTTTGGCAGGATGTTCTCTAGAAGGTGATCTTCCAAGGGAATGGGTGATTGCATGCATCCCTCCTGAGAGGAGGCTGATACCTGTGAGATGTTAGAAAATCTGCCACGAGAGAATTCCAGTTTGAATATACCAGCAACAAGATCTTTGGAGCAGAACTTCCAATTTATTACAATCTAGTTAGTTATTTCACCAGGCAACTTCATTGAAATTTAACTTTATTGATAGCTCTGTTTAGGAAAAGATTGGTTTCTTAAAAAAGGTCTTACTGGGAATAAAAAAAAAAAACACCACATTGATGTAACAAAAATAATCTATTCAGTGCAGGGTTTAGCTTAACTGATGCTGAGCAGTGGAGTATGTTTTTCCACTGATTGTTTGTGCTCAGAATATTACAAGTTTAAAAAACTACAGCATATATGTTGTATTAGTGGGGGGGAAAGGGAAAGTGTTTGTAATAAATATAATTAGGAGTCTGTAGTACAGGTACATATTCTGCTGAGTTTGGTGGGAACAAGTAAAAGAGAAACAAAATCTCTTAAATGCTTTCACAGCTCTAGAACGTTAATATTTTTGGTTTGGTATATGTATGTTTTAAATGACAGATTCTAAGGGACTGTGTGACACTGTTGTATTCCTAAATAAAGCACATGGGCAAGGATGGCAGCTTTGCAATCTGTAGCATTTCCAAACTGATATTTTTGGATGTTGCTGGCTGCTGTCCATAACTATACCTCAGCCATTTAGCTACTGAAGCCATCCTTTCCACCCGTAGGTTCAGATGATTCCCTGGAAGGTCTGAGATTTATCAGATTTTTCTAATGACAGGCCTCATAAGTCAGATTGAAAGATCTCAAATAGCACATGAGTCAAAGCATCAACAGCTTTAAAATGTCACAAGTGGAACAGCTGGTCTTACTAAGGGAAGGGCTGCTAACTCTGGGACAAGTGGTGTTTTAAAATGAGCAGAAAGGGTCACATTTAATAAAAAATAAATTAAAAAAAACACTTAAGGTTATTATGAAAGAAACTGATGGATTTACTTTTTTGAACCTGACATGATTCAAATTTTGATAGTTTCTGAATTGCACATATAGATATTATGCAACTGAAAATCTGGTAGACGTGATTATTTGTTTTATGTTGCCTGAAGGAACAAAAATTAAGCATAGGCTCAAATAAATATTTTTTATTATTAACTGCATTTATTCTCAATCAGAGTATTGCATGCATGCACTTGGAAAATCAAAGTGCAGTTCTGCTTTTAGCTTGATTGTGTCTGCTTATGCTACTTCATATGGTAAACACATCATTTTATTTGGTTATGCTGCATTACTAGGGAGATACTTCGGTGCCCTGTAATTTGGAAGCTATACTGGCTGTTAGAGAAAGGGTTGAGAGGGTGTGTAGTGCAAGCCACTTATCCTGTGCATTATGAAATCTGATATACAGACTTAGTGGTGGCAAGAGATAAAAACAGCAAACAGATCAAACAGTCCACAACCAAGAAATGACCTTAACAGCATATTGGCAACCATCATTAAGGACTTGGAGACCCACATGGATTAGCTCTGGAGCCCTTTATATCTCAGATTTCGAAGCTGTAGGTTGAACTAACTGTACACCATTCTGAAAATTTCATGCCTCTGACAGCCATGATACATTGGTGCCCTTAATTTTAATTTTCTGGGAAGATCATTGCTTGATTAAGATGGGGGAAAAAAAGATTATTCTTTCAGTCATATAATAAAGTTTTAATAAAAGATGAATTTTGTTTTAGGGTGAGAGAGAATGGATGGGGGACTTACTATTCACTTGCTCCAGAAATATTCATAACATTAACAGCTTTACTGTTGCCTGAATCATTGTGTAAAGAGAAGTTTTCTCTGTGAAGTGAAAATTAAGCATCTGGAAATCTTCTGTATCTTTAAAAGTTTTTCATTTTCCATTATACCACTACTTTCTGTGTTCTTACAAAATTGTAGTTCTTTAAAAGGAGTACTTCCCAGTCATTCTTAGTAGTAATTCTAGTAAGTAAAATACAACAAAAAGATGGAATTGGCAAAGGAAGAGTGCTGCTGGGGACGCATGCAAGAAATTGTTTTCTCTGCTTGTATAGTTACAGCTCTATTCAGAAGCCAGCGTGGCTCTCTTGCAACTGAATAACCCTAAGGGGTTCCAAGAACTGAACAAGCAAGCAAAGAAGAACATGACTATAGATGGGAAAGAACTGATGCTTAATCCTGCTTATTTGCTATGGGACCTCAGCTCTGTCAGTCAGGTAGGTAAATATAAAGGCTACAGCATTTAAAAACTGCAAGAAGAGGCTAACTAGTAAATGACAAGAAATGTGGGGGTTCTTCCAGAAGCTTGGAAGTATTAAGAATCAAGTGCTTATTAGGTTGGGAGAAACTTCACAAGAACACTCTCCAGTTCTCAAATGAAGGAGGGAGAAGAATCAAACGCTGTGACATTTCCATTTTCTCCATGAAAATGGAGAATTTTCATATTCTCCACTAAGTGAAAAATTTTGCCCTCTGCATATGTTGTGATAAAGTTGTGTGCAGTCAAGTTCTGAAAGGCTTAACTGATACTGACTGGCAGATAAGCAGGCTTCCTGTGTGGGACAGATAAAAGCTTTTTATTAACAAGCACGATTATCTCATTTTCAATATGTTTCTTAATAATTTTTTTGCTTTGCAGCATCATTTATGCTGAACAAATTTTCTCCTGCTTAAATTCTTTAAAATAATAGAGCAGGGTAAAATTGCAGAGCTGCTCCATCACGACACTTCCATTATATCTATATTAGGTGGCATTTAATACAGCATATGATGCAATGTACTTGGAAGGTCCCAGCCTCTTGAAACTGGATTTCTGAAAGGTGATGTTCCTGATTTGAAATACAGGAGGAGGTGTTTTTACTGGACTTTTTTCCTTCAAGAACTGGGATCGCACAAGGCAATATCACCTTGCAGTGTGGTTAGCAGCCATCCTAATGATACCAGGTAGTCAGCCAATGATGTCAGAAGATTGTACTGTTCACCCTGATAATTCAGGAGAATATGATCCTTCATAAGAGTCATTGTTATTGATCAATATACTTTTTATTTTTGAATGGCTAAGTCCTGAAGTGCTTGTGCACCCATATGCTCAAGCACACTATCCTTACCTAGCTGGATCAGAACTTGAATGTTCTATTTAGAATCTAAGAAAGGATTTTTTTCTTTGTATAGTCTAAACAGGATGAAGATATTTCCGCCAGCCGTTTTGAAGATAACGAAGAGCTGAGGTACTCGTTACGATCAATAGAGAAGCATGCCCCTTGGGTGCGACATATTTTCATTGTCACCAACGGGCAGATTCCTTCCTGGCTTAACCTGGATAATCCTCGGATAACTATAGTGACACATCAGGTAAAACCTAAAGAAAAAACAAACAAAAATCCCCACCAAAAACCCCAAATAAAAATACCACTATCAAAGTGGCACTAGTAAAGATAGTGTGTTTGCTTTGAAATGCAGTTATCCACTTTCAACTAAAGGCTGATTTATTTGGAAGAAGTGTCAGCCTCTTCCCTGTCTCATCCATGGTTGTATTTAAACCCAGTATGTCCTTGTATTTTGGCTAACCAGATAACTGAATATATATCAAGCCTTTATTTAGGCCTCTTTTCCAGATATTGAGGCTTCAGCTAATGTATACCCATGTCTAATTTCCTTATAGAGTCTATTTATAAAAAACCTGGGGAGAAGAAAATATAATCTGAATCCATAAACATGCTCTCAGAACTGGTAATAACCTAATAAACTTGTGTTGAGACAGGATGGATTACAATTACTGGAACTGAGGAGATGGCTACAAAAAAAGTAGCTATGCATTCTAAAAATGTTATTTAAAAAAAGAATCCTTCAAGATTCTGAATAAGTTAAACAAAATTACTCTAGTAGCTTATTATGAATTTGGGAATAATTTTGCTATCTGGACATGCCATAGGAGCTCTGAGCAACCAAAGTGGTAACAGGATACTAATTTAACTTCTGTTGCTGTCTGCTTGTGAAGTTACTTGAAAGAGATAGAACAATCCTGATTTTTTTGAATGCTGAAAGAGGTTCAGTTTGCTGGAAGTTTTGTGCAGCCTGTACTTCCCGAGATATATAAATGAGTATACTGGGCCTGACTTAGTATACAATGAAAGAGGAGTGTGTGAAAGTTTGTGTCTTTGTGATGAACCGGGTGCAGTTTTTTAGTTAAGCACCAGACTTGAAAATGGTTTTATGGGGGAAAAATGAGATATTGATGTCTTTATTTTGCTAAAATATTGTTACTTCTTTCCTTCTTTCGCCTTGTTCTTGATAATCATTTTTAGTAGATAAGTATCAAATGTCTGGTATGCCTGACCTTTTATGGTTTGAGGGTTTTTTATTTTTTTTGCCTTCTGAAACTGTTTTTCGTTGTTGATTTTCTTGTTTTAGGAAATATTTCAGAATGTAAGTCATTTGCCTACTTTCAGTTCACCAGCTATTGAAAGTCATATTCATCGTATCAGTGGCCTTTCTCAGAAGTTTATTTATCTCAATGATGATGTTATGTTTGGGAAGGATGTTTGGCCTGATGATTTTTACAGTCACTCTAAAGGTCAAAAGGTAAGCCATTATGAAAATATATTTTACCCGAAGTAGATGTAGAACTTTTCTATGCTAACATAATAAAAGAAATGCTATTTTGAAAGGGAGAGCAAATACAAGATGATTTCCCTCTTCTCTCCACTCCCTCTTGTCCTAAAGGTTCTTTATTCTTCATTAGACAACTGTTAGCGAAGGTGCAGTGTGGGGAAGGCTCTTGTCTCTACGTGTGCTGTGCTGATGTTTGGGTTGCAGAATTACTTTTTTTTTATATTCACTCATAGGTTTCAGGGTGTATAATGGTTCCTCTGTCAGGCTTCATGTTTTAGTTTCAGTGTTGTTCTCTAATTCTCCCATATTCTGTTAGAGCACTGGTAGGACTGATGTGGTGTTTGGCAGCTGTCAGCCTTCCCTCCACTGTAAATGCTTTCTGTTTTGTGGGAAATACTCAAAACAAACCAGAATCAGTTCTTTCATGGGAATGCTGAGGTCAGATGATATTCAAACTGGTCTAATATTTAAATTTACCATTAATTACCTCTGTTCCAGACACTTATGGTATCTTTGCTCAATCTCTATATAATCATGTATATATGTACTAAAATAGATGTTGTTCCATGTTCATGAACACCAAGTAATTTAGTCTTTCAACAAATGTATTATCAACAACTGGAGTTAAGCAAGGAAAACAGGCTGAGGAAACACTAGCAATAATTATGCATAAAGGCTCTGGTTGCCATCAGAGTTTTCATCCGTGAGCTCGATCTACAAAGGTGGTATGGAGGAAAGAAGTAAAGATTGAAATATGTGATTTGTATTAAAGCAGTGAGTACACAAGGCACTAGGGACCACTGAATTAAACATTTCATGCAGGCATATCTGCACATTTGTGCACAAACACGGAAGAGTTGTACAAAATTAGTTTAAGCTACACAAAAAATGCTGTTTCAGTACTTGAGGATGTTAGGAGGCTTTTAGTTGTTTTAAATCTCTAAGGATGTAGGCATGTAATTGCAAAATCATATTGTTACTGCATTTGTATTGCTCTTGAGTTATTTATCCCAGTTATGGTATCAAGTCACCTTAGGTGCAGCATTATTTGTGATAGCCTGATCAGCACGTGTTTCAGTAGGAAATGTGCTGCTAAAATCTTGAAACAATAAGGCCTCAAGGAAAATGTGTGTGGTTTTTAATGCCTCCCCAGATGAAAATATACACACCTACGCACTTTTTTTTATCCTGCCAGTTCTTAGAATTATTTAAGTCACAGAGGATCAGATACTTCAGGGATTATGTTCAGCATGTGCTGCTTATCTCATGACTGGTTAGTAATGAGGAACATTTTGAGTCAGGAGAACAAGTGAACGGTAGAGCTATTTCAGAGTTTGAATTCACTCTTTCTAGCTGACAAAAGAAAAAATACTAGTTTTTGTTGGAATGTCGTTTGCAGAAGTAGATTTGGAAAGTCCTGCTTTCTATTTCTGGCCATTGCTACTTTGCTGTATGGCCTTGAGAATTCTTCAGTTCTTCCTTCTGTTTGAAACTGATAACATTTCTTTATGGGTGATAGGGTTTAAATGCTGTTTGTAAAGCTTTAGAAATCTTAAGGCGCTGCACACAGGAAGGCATTATTTTAAGTCTCTGTGTTCCAATAAACAAGTTCAATTGACTTTGGTTTTGCTAGTCCTTGTCTCAGACTGTGATATTGTTCCAGGTTTACTTGACTTGGCCTGTGCCAAACTGTGCTGAGGGATGTCCTGGCTCGTGGATTAAAGATGGTTACTGTGATAAAGCCTGTAATAACTCAGCATGTGATTGGGATGGAGGTGATTGCATTGGTAAGACAGCAATGTTGAATTTAGAAAAAAGCAAATTGTTTTTCCTTACAATAATAATTCTGTAATTTGTGATTTTCCTATAACTATAAAGTTTGCCTCTTTTAATAATAATAAAAAAGTTGACTTACAGATGAATACCTTATTTTTTGCGAACTACAAGTTTCTGTGGAAAATCACAGGAAATAGAGGAGCATAGGTATTACTTAGGTACCAAATTTGACTAGCTGAAAGGAGGAAGTTTGAATTTTGTTATTGTACAGTGTATATATTCAGTATCATGTATTATTTGGACTCAGAATCCAAATAATAATGGATTGTGAAGCTGCACTATTAGTTTCTGGATCAAATTTTCAGGGCTTTAGGGTAGAAAAATGAAGTGGTACTTGTGGATTGAGAAAGAGATACCCCTCTAGGGGGCAGTGTCAAGGTTGCAAGCACAAGAAGTAGTCAATCAGTTTTCTGCCTGCCTTTTTGAAGTTCAGATAAAACATGCTGGCATTTTTGTTGCCATTTTATGTTGATTCCTAAAGTTCTACAGTGAGATTATGCACACCATAGATTTTACACTAATTTACTGAGGTCTAGTTAGAATTTGCCACTTTTTAATTTCACAGGTGATTATTGAGTCTTCAGTCTAGCTTTAAGACACAGTGTTAAAATGTGCCTTTCATCAGTCATTTGAAATGTTTATTTCTGGTGAGTTTCTCTTTTCTTTTTTCTCCAGGTAACAGCGGGGGTAGTCGCTATGTTGCTGGTGGAGGTGCAGTTGGAGGTATTGGGAATGGACCACCATGGCAGTTTGGTGCAGGAATAAGTGGTGTTTCATATTGTAACCAAGGCTGTGCTAATTCCTGGCTGGCAGACAAATTCTGTGATCAGGCCTGCAACGTCCTCTCATGTGGATTTGATGCTGGTGACTGTGGCCAGGGTATGTGAAATGCATCACTGATAAACTTTCTGTAGGGATTCTCTTGAATTACCTGACCTTTTCATTCAGCATTGCTCTCAGATTGGGCGAAGATGCCCTGTACAGTGCTGTAAAAAAGAGCTGGTAGCAGCTGAAGAAACAGTGAGGTGGTTCTTGTCCTCACTAATCCAAACCTGAATCAATATTTTATGCTGCTTTACTTAATAAAACTCTTAGTGCCCAAGCATGGCTGGAGGCTTCATACCTTACAGAGCAGCAAGCATTATACTCCTTGCCCCAGGAGGCTTACATTTTAAGTGGAGAAATTACATTTCAGTTTCACAAAGAGTCTTTATCTGAATAGGGAGAGTTGAATTGATGATGCCAATAGCAGGGCTAAAAAAATGTAAAGAACCTATGATGCTGACAGTGAGAGTTCAAGTCTGCTCTTGGGCTCTTGCCAAAGGTTACTTTCAGTCACGTGTGAATTTGTCTTAAGTTTATTTGGTTATGAAAGACTAGCAGGAATGAATTGAAATGATTGAAAGTGCTGTCTAGTATAGTCAGGGGAAGATTTTGTCTTTCTTGGAAGAGTAGGGGCTCCCCTGCCTCTCAGCCCAGACAAATGTGTTACTGGCAATGCTGTTGCTGTCAGCGAGGTTTTGTTCATTTGAGAGATGACAGATAATCTGTGCTGCGCTGTGAGAGGGAGAAGTTTCATTTCAGCCTATGTGATTTTGGAAATTTCAAATCAAGATGCAGTGTAGCAGTGAAACCCAGTACTTGTAACATTAATCTCCTAAAATGTGGCAAAAATGCTTATGACTAATACATAATTTTAAGTGACGTGATAACGAGCACTAAGGGTCTTCAGATAGAGACTGAAAGAGCGATAAATTATACTAGTTTTTAGAATTAGCATGGGAATGTCTGGTAGCTTTATTTATCTGAGTATGTTCTAGTCATCCATTACTGAAGGTAACTGAGTGAAAAATTGGAAGCCAGAGTAACTGTTCTTTCACAAAGCTGTCTCCCTGCTAATACAGCGAATCTAGCTGGGCATACTACAGTTCAAAAGAGGGGTGAAAGATGAATGTCACACTGGTAATTGACAGAAATTTGTTCTGTTTCTTGCTTCTGTTTCTTTTTCAGATCACTTTGAAGAGATGTACAAAGTGACACTTCAGCTTAACCAGACCTACTATGTTATTCCCAAAGGCGAATGTCTGCCCTACTTCAGCTTCAGTGAAATAGCCAAGAAAGGAATTGAGGGTTCATATAGTGATAATCCAATTATCCGACATGCTTCAGTTGCTAACAAATGGAAGACTATCCACCTCATAATGCACAGTGGCATGAATGCAACTGTGATCTATTTTAACCTTACATTCCTAAATAAAAATGATGAAGAGTTTAAAATGCAAGTAGCTGTTGAAGTTGATACTAGAGAGGAACCAAAACTGAATGCAACATCGACACAAAAAACCAACTCTGATTTTAAAAGTATAACTTCAGTCCCAGAGGCTGAAATGATATTTGAGGATATTCCTGAAGAAAAACGCTTTCCAAAAGTCAGGAGGCATCGAAATGGCACAAAAGGGAGTCTACGTGAAGAGGTGATAATACCATCAGTAAATGTGTCTCTTCTTCCTGAAGATGTTCAGCTAAAACTTCAGAACCTGGACTTAAAACTACTAAATGGTGATATCACTCAGAAAGGATTTAATCTGTCCAAGGCTGCTCTCCTGAGACCTTTCCAGTTCTTAACTACAGTAAAGAGTTTAGGCCTGGAAAAGAAGGGTGTGTATAATCATTCAGAAGATCAAAGGAATGATACCAGCTGGCAGAAGCCTTATAAAGATGTAAAATATGGCAAAATAAAAACAATAAGAGCAAATGAAGTTCCTTCAAGGCTTACAGGAACAAAGGGGACTCTTGTGACAATGAACACAAATGGATCTATTTACAAAATAAAGCTTAAAGCCACACTTCCCTCCCAGAGCATGGGAAAAAAAAATGAAACTCGAGAAAAAGTATTGAATGCACTCATATTAAGGGAAACACAGAAATCAAAACATACTGGGAATATAGATAATGGAGAAGGCGCACAGGGAATGGAAGGAGGAAAAGGGCATGAGAAGGTGGATACAAATATAAGGGAGAGGTTTGTGGGAAGAAAATTACAGTCTTATGCTGGAAGTTACCAAGGCTTTCTGCCATGGGAGAAAAAGAAATATTTCCAGGACCTTCTTGATGTGAGTATCTTAATGTCATTGCTTATTGAAGTAGTTGCATCTTTCTGCATTTAGTGGAATACTGTTAATATGATCTATATATTGGAACGTGTTTTGCCTTTGAGGCAAATGCTGACATTTTTTGCAAGCTGCTTTTGACTTTTCACATAAAATTACATTTGTTTATGGTCCGAGCCTCTCTTAACTAGGTAAAAGCCAAATAGCCATTTCTGTTACTTTTCTACTGGCTTTTTGTTTTGGTCAAATTCACTTTTTATTCATTGTATGTTGGCACAGTGATATTGTTCAGACATATGTAGCACTAGAACAGCTTAAATTTTTTTTTAAATCGCATTTATGCAAATATGGATCCAGTTTATGTTGAAAAAAATGTAGAAAATAGGTGTAATGATAAATACTTACGTTCTTAAAGTTGAACTGAAAGTCTGCAAAGAAGCTGGATATCTAGACTGTCAAGAAAAGTGTAGGAAATTTCCTCTGCTTCCAGCCAAAGCATTTTGGCAGTTTTGAAAACCTCTAGAAGAGAGACTGTGCATCAGTTGATAGCAACTGCTTTGCCCTGTTCCAAATAGCAAAGGGGCTATATTTTTAAAAGACCATCTCTTTCTGCTCATCTGAGGTTGAATTTTGCATGAGGAATCTTTATATTCATAGGATTTCAGTTTATCAAATATGGATGAACAGTCAGCAAAAAACCCGCAATATTACAAATAAATATGATGACAAACAGGGTCTTAATTTTGTGTGAGGTATCAGCAGATAAATATTAAGGAATCCTTTTACAGAGTAGTTTTCCTCACAGCATGAAAGCTTTAAGGAAAAGATTACCTTCTATCTTTTCTTTTTAAAGAGAGAACTAAGGAATACAAGGAAAAACATTCAAAACTTCTCTTCCCGTTTTCAGATATTGCAAAGAGATGGCACCTGGCTGAAATGTCATTTTCCCTTTGTGTTTAATGTTTTCTGCCTTTTTCAGTAACGTAAGCTTGATTTATGTCTGTCCTGCTCTTTAGGAAGAAGAGTCACTGCTCAAACAAATGTCATACTTTACTGAAGGTAAACATTTTGGAAGGCAGTTGAAAGATACATTTGCTGATTCCCTTCGATATGTAAACAAGCTTTTAAACAGCAAGTTTGGATTTACATCTCGTAAAGTCCCTGCTCATATGCCTCACATGATTGACCGCACTGTTATGCAAGAGCTACAGGACATGTGAGTATGTTTTTGTTTGAAATAATGTAAAACTCTAAGTAATTCTACCTTTCTGTTGTTGCTTTGCTGTAGCTATTTCCAATGTGTTCATGGCTACTCATTAAAATCATAGTTTGAAAAAAGGGAATAAGAACTTTATTACCACATGATAGCTGTGCTAAAATAAGGAGACCTTTGAAGACCTTTCAGAATTCTAGATAAGAATTTATATTTAGGTAAGGAATGTTTCCCTTCAAGAAACTGGAGTGCTAAATTAGTTTTTATTCTTATCTAGGTTTCCTGAGGAGTTTGACAAGACATCATTTCACAAAGTGCGGCACTCAGAAGATATGCAGTTTGCTTTTTCATACTTCTACTATCTTATGAGTGCAGTTCAGCCACTGAACATTTCTCAGATCTTTGATGAGGTTGATACAGACCAGTCAGGTATCTTGTCTGACCGAGAGATTCGCACATTGGCCACAAGAATCCATGAACTACCATTAAGTTTGCAGGTACTCTTTCCTTATCAGTAAATTTTAGAGTAACTTCAGTTTTAAAGTATAAAATTCTTAAAATAAAATGAGTCAAATGTTTATTTATCTTCTCTTATAGCATCTGTGACATTTGGCAATTTTAAAATATTATCGGGAGAATGTAACTGTTCTACTTTATCATTGTTCTCTGAGCCTGCAATTAAATTGAATTCTAGCTGCATCATAAAAATGGCTCCCTGGTATCCCAGTTCAAGAGAGCAGTGTGAGTTTGTCAGAAAAAGTGTTCACTCTGAAGAGTGGGATTCTGCTGTGCACACTCTAGTAACTGCACATAGTGAGAGATGGTTCTTGCCCTGAGGTACTTGTGATCTAAAGAAAATATTGAGAAAAAGGATGGCAAAGAAGTCATACTAGTAAACAGTGTGACAATAAACATATACAAAGCATGCCTCTGTTTTTCTATGAACTTGATAAACAGATACACAGTCTTTGGAAGTAATTTGTTTGTGACACAGTGCACAAAATGATTGGCATAGTTGGAACACAGCCCTGCTTTAGTATGTTCCTGATCTTTGCCTTAATCATAAAATCTTCCTGTCCTTTCAGTTCACTTTTCTGTTTGTTTTCCTTATTTAGCATTTGATATGCCAATGTTGATTTGGGAATTATGTGCTGTCCTGATATGGTCAGTAAAGGTGTGTTTTTCATTTTAAAAGAAAAAGACATTGTCATGCTTTATCTGGTCTCAATTCAACTTTGCACGGACCACTTGCTTTACTTTAGGTGTACAGGGAGTCCCACTGACTTAGCAGTTACTGAAATGGGGTCTGCTGAATATAAAGTTTTTTTGTGGAAATTTGTTATGTAGATAACATTGAATATGTCTGTGTACCCTGGATTTTTAGACCTATGTCAGTGAGAAAACAGTGTTATATGTGGGTTTTTTCCTTTTCTTTCTGTTAGGATTTGACAGGTCTAGAACAAATGCTAATAAATTGCTCTAAAGCTCTTCCTGCCAACATTACTCAGATCCATGTTATTCCTCCGACTCAGGAAGCATATTATGATCCAAATCTGGTAAGAAACATTGGTCCTAAAAGATGCTTGTTTTTTTTGCTAAATATGTTTGCTGTTCTTTAAAAGCTAATTTGATTTCTAAAAGGAAAGTATTTATAAAAATTACCAATTGTGTATACATGAAGTATTACAAAATGAAAGTTTTACAAACTACTTCCTAACCTAAAACCCCTTAATTTACTTTAAAAGCAGAGAAAAGCTGAGCTTTAGAATGGTATTATAATTGGGATTTAAAAAGTCATCCTCATTAGGAAAATTTACTGTTGTGAACCAAAAAGATAGTAATCCCAATACCTTTCTCTCTAGAACTCTCTGATAAGTCTTTATCTGAATTATAATCCACAAATTTAAAACCAAAACAAAACCCAAAGAAATACCAAACTACCACCTGGACATCTTTAGAATTTGAAGGCTTCAGACTGACGTATTTCAATATCTAAAGATGAGGTGACAGGAACCACATGAAGTTCAGCCAGGAGAAGTGCAAACTCCTGCACCTGGGAAGGAGAAGCCCCATGCAGCAGCATCATGCCAGGCGCTACCCAGCTGGAACACAGCTTGGCACAAAGGGACCTGGGGATCCTGGGGGACACCAAATGGAACATGATCCAGCAGTGTGTCCTTGCTGCATAGAAGGTTAATGGTATCCTGGGTTGCATTACACATAGTGTTGCCAGCAGGTCAAGGAAGGTGACCCTTCCTTTCCACTCAGCAGTGGTGAGGCCATATCTGGAGTGGTGGGTCCAGTTCCAGGTTCCTCAGTACAAGGAACACATGGAGATACTGGATGAAGCCCAATGCCACGATTAAGGGTCTGGAGCATTTCTTTTGTGAGAGAAGATGGAGCTAGGATTGTTGAGCCTAAAGGAGAGTAGTCTCAAGGGGTGATCCCTTCAATACATAGAAATACCTGAATGGAGGACACAAAGGAGACAGATCCAGGCTCTTCTTAGCAGTGCCCAGGACAGGACCAGAGTCACTGAGCATAGACTGAAACACAGGAGTTTGCCTCTGAACATCAGGAAACATTTTTTTTTTAATGTGAGGGTGACCAGACACTGGTCAAGGTTGCCCATTTGTGGACCATGTTCCTCCTTGAAGACATTCAGAAGCTGTCTGGGCATGATCCTGAGCAGCTGTCACCAAGTAACCCTGCGTGAGCAAGGAAGCTGGGCCAGATGAGCACCCAAGATCCCTTCCAACCTAAACCAGTCTGCGATTCTGCAAAAAATGAGGTTTTAGGACTAGATGTTCCTTAATGATTTAAGTTAGAAATTTCTATTTTAGTGGTTAAATTCTCATCAAAACCTGCTGGAATTTAGATCTGAGATTTAGATGTAATACTAATAGCTAAATTGCTTTTACAGTGCTAATATAAATTCTGCATCAACCCATGCATTTGAAAAAAATGTCAATCTACTTTACAAAATGGATGACCTCATGTTTTATAGCTTCAAATCAATGCATTATCAAAAAAAATTAAAAAAAATAATAAAAAAAATTGAGTATAGATCATGAACTTTTGGGTAGTAGAAGGCATTATGGATCCCAAACACGTGCAAATCATAAAAAAGAGATCTGCAAAATGTGTGTGGATATATGTATATGAACACTGACTTTTTTCTTTTTTTTTTTTTTTTCTTTCCCTCTGGACATCTGTCCTGCCTTGTATTCTTATCAGGTTATACTATAAAGTTTAAAAAATATTTTCCTCTAAGTCCAAATTACAGTAGAATTCTATAAAAACCATTCTGTCAGCATGATTTGAAGAAATGGAAATGTGGATTTGAGAATCCTGTACAGCCTGAGGACCTTTCATCCAGTTCAGCTTTACTTCATTTTGCTTCTTTATGGCTTTCAATTAATTCTGAAAAATTTAGTTAAGTAGAAAACTTTGAAGAATAGTAGAAATTAAAGGATGGCTGCCATGAATATATTATAAGATGGGTTAAAATAAGTCTTGGTGGTTTGGAACAATATCAATTACTTTAATCTTTTTGCAAAGTTAGTAAAATATTACTAATCTAAACAGTAATGCCTAATGCACTAATGTTATCAGTACAGAGAGTTACAAAATAGTGTTTGTGTTCAGCACAGAGGCCTAATGTAGTTTTACTTCCATTGTCTGCAACATGTATATGTCTTGGAATGAGCCTATGACCATGGAAATATTCCTTGAGAACAGGGATTTTATTTTCCAGAATTGTTTCAATATATGTATCAGCTGGTGTGCTGGGTTTGCCTGGCCAGTGTTACAGGTGGCCTTTATCAGAACAATATCAGCTGTCAAAAGAGAATTTCTGAATATTTTATTGAGAATGAAATCTAGAAGTTGCAATGTTTTTTGAAAAGAAAAATCTGTGTTTTTCTTTTATTATTTGTATGCATAAGGTGTTATACACCACTGTTGCTTCATTTTTTCCCTCAATAGTTGATTGAGAAACTATTGCTTTTGATTCCAGGAGAGTAAAGCATATGCAGGCTTTTCTAACTATAATATAAGTTTTCTACAAAGTACACCTTTATAACAGACTCTCTAGTTTTCAGTAACCTATAACCTAAACAGTGTTTTCTTCCAGCCTCCAGTAACCAAAAACCTAGTGACTAACTGCAAACCTGTTACTGACAGAATTCGTAAGGCATACAAGGACAAAAACAAATACAGGTATGTTGTTGCAGTCCTGTGAAAAGCTGTGTTACATTTTGTAAAGCCATAAGAGGCATAAATGCATACATAACCAAAGATTGTATGTGTATGCTAACAAATCTTAGCTTGATTTATTTTAACAGTGGAACTAAAGAAACATAGTTATTAACTAATGTATGTTTCATTGTGCAGAATGATGTGATTTGTTATTTAGTAGACTAAATATTTTTGTGTTACTTATGTTGGGCCATATTCTAATTTGTGTTGTACAATAGTAAGCCAGAGTGTGTTTACAAGGCTATATGAACTGACTGTGTGTAGGGAGTGAGGGCAGTTAAAGTAGCATAAGAAGGAGGAAAGAGCCAGTCGTGTGCCTAGAAGCTATAAATCTACTTCATCCTTTCTTCTACTGAAGCATAAAGAAAACAAGAACAGAAAAAGTATTTTAGCCCAGACTACCTTGTTTTCCTGTGAGGAGGAGGAGGAGTGACAGGTAGGGAAGGAGACTGATGAGGAAGCGTGTTCCATCCCCCTTGGAAAGGGCAGGACAAACTGTGATCATGACTATAAGTTTGTTTGAGTACTTGTATTTGCGGAGTTTTGACTGAGATCAGGTTCTCTCAAATCTTTCTTCTCTGAAACGGGAAATGGAGGGGCAAGTCCTGATCTCTTTACTCTTTTGACCAGTGACAGGAGTCCAGGAAATGGCATGAACCTGTGTCAGAGAGGTTTAGGTTGAATATCAGGAAAAGGCTTTTTGCCCAGAGGTTGGTTTGAGCACTGGAGCAGGCTCCCCAGGGAAGTGGTCACAGCACCAAGCCTGTTTGAGTTCAAGAAGCATTTGGACAATGCTCTCAGGCACATGGTGTGATTGTTGTGGTGTCCTGTGCAGGGCCAGGAGTTGGACTCGATGAACCAAATGGTCCCTTTCCAACTCAGCCTATTCTATAACTCTATGAAACCTGCAAAGAATTGCATGCCAATGAGGCTGTTTGCTGGCTGGAGCTTACAGCCTTGTCTCATGTTCTCCCCAGTGGCACTGGGCAGGGCAGGGTGGTCTCTGAAGCATACAGTTGCCCCAGGAGTGGCTACAAAGGGAAAGAAAACTGCAGGATGAGAGAAGGTTACAGATGCTGCTTAGGGCAGCTTTTGGACATTATTATACATTAATTCATGGAACATCCAGTTGTGCTGTACACTTTGTAATTCACTCTTTTCCCAGGAGAGTTTACACTAAATGTGAAAAAGTGACCAACAAATGAGATTGAAAAATGTTGGGGTGGGAGAGCAAGGATTTGCTGCACTTAAACTGACTTGTGGTAATATATTTATATCATTAGGGTATGTGCTACATAATTGTATTAATTTTGTGAGCTTTATAAATGGAGTAGATTGTCTTCATTAACACTTGAAGGAGCCAGCTAGGTATTTTCTTATATTGAAATAAGAAAGGTGAAAAATATAAGTGATACCACTAATAAGACTCTTAACCTGGGGTCAAATGTGTATAGCTTTTATGCTTTTTGTTAAAATTTATATCCTTGATTTATAGGTGGTTTCTAATAAACCTACAGGAAAGTGGTTCTATGCAAGAGTATTAGCTGAAAAAATGTAAATATATTGATAGAAAGCAAATGGCAAATTCCAATGAGTCAGATTAGAAATGTTAAATTCAAAATTAAATTATGTTAAATTCAAGATTAATATTTATTGAACCAGACTTCAGGTTGTTTTATTAATGTATAAATATTATTTCACAATAAGGTTTGAAATCATGGGAGAAGAGGAAATTGCCTTCAAAATGATTCGCACAAATGTTTCTCATGTAGTTGGTCAGCTGGATGACATACGAAAAAATCCCAGGTATCCTGTTTTGTGATTTGTTGTGGTGAAGTTGTTGAGGTGGCTTTAACTTTCTGCTTTGACTGTTTAAACTTTTTGTGTGTTGAAAGAATAATGTATTATTGTGTATTTCTAAACGGTGTGTTACAAAGCTAAGACTAGTTTGTACCTAAAATACTTCTAATTTTTTCTGTTTGACTGAAGCTAAGTGACTCCTCTCTCTGTTATGCTAGGGGTTATCCCAGTAATTTTACATTTTTATATATCTAAAATCTTTGAAAACTTATTAACTTCAGCTGTTTTTGAAGCTCTAATTTCTGTAATTTTAGAGGGCATACAGTTTATATTGTAGTCAGTTTCATTTTAAAGGAGGAGCTTTTTGATCTGCTTTGGGAAGGGATTTTATACTAAGGTGTGTATTATTACAACATCAGTTTTGCGTATTCATTGTGCTTTCATGCTCTTTTGCAACATATCAAATATTATTTTTTAATATTTGATGAGAAACAAGTAAAAGCTGGAAGGTAGTTCTCTGCTCTCTCTCTGAAGTGGTGAAAGGTTTAGATACTCAAATCTGAGAGTAGACTCTGTAGTATTGAATTAGGCTCCTGAAATGACTGAGATAAATGGATAAAATCTGTGTCCTGGAATACATTTCACAGCAACCACCTTGCAAAGCAAAGGTGCTGTGTTTAAGACTCCAGTCTGAAACTGCTTTGCAGAAGCATTTAACTGTAGGCCTGAGCCCATTGCATAAAACTGGGATTTGAGAAGTCGTGAGATAATTTAGTAGCTGTCTTAGAAGTGGGACAGTGCCTCCACTTGTCTCTGTTCCTTTCTTCTTTTGGTTGCACGCTTTTATCTTGCATCTTGCTTCTGTCTTTAGAAAACCAGAGTTCTCTGCCAGTTTAATGAGTTTGGCCTCAAGAAGGGGTCTGACAAGTGTCAAGACAGAGCAAGGAGGAAAGTAGAACCAAGTACCTTGGGCCAGGGAAAGTGAAACCTCCTCCTTTGGTCATAGCAAGTTATTGGGTAATCTCAGCTGCCTTTAATGCTACACCATTATTTGTACTTATAGATAAAGAGGTTTTCACTTTTCTCTCACACTGTACTACTTTTACTAGCTCATTTACTCAGAAAGGGAAATGCTAGTCTTGAGATTTTTCAGCTGAAGGTGGTTTATTATCTACTGCTACCCCTTACAAGAGTGCCTTCTGGCCATATGACTCCTGCATTCCAGTTCCTAAAATGACCCATTTTAAAAGAAAATAGGCAGTCTCTAGATCATCCTGCTGCTTTGTCTTTGTTCTCTATTTCCTTGTCTGCAGGGTAGGAGGCTTTTTTAAAGGAAAGGGTGATTTTGAGCCTTGTCAGGCCGAAAGAGGGCATGCAACAGGAGTTTCTCACCTTCAGCATTGAAGTTCGTGAAGTGAGGTTGAGTCAATTACTTGGGTCGTATTCCTGCAAAGTATATGCAGTACTGTAATCATACTGTAATCAAAGAAGAGCTGGCACAGTTTTGTACACATGCCATTTCCTTCTCTTTGCCATTTTTTCCTTGCATATAAACCAATAATTACACGGAGTCCTTAAGAACAGATGTTTATAGTGCCTGTCTTGGACTGAGCTATTAAGTATGATTCACTTACTGATCTGCCTAAAATGTTTGTTTTGCATCCTTAAGGCAAAATGGGCATTAATTGTCTAGGTGTTAATTCTGGAATATCCAAAGGAATGTCATGTTTGGTTTCTTCTGGATGGATTAAAACAGTCTTTCCATTAGAAACAGGCTAATACCCTCATCACTAGCATGTACTGTCTCTTGGTTTGCTGTGTGTCTAAACTGCATCTCTTTTAGATGAAGCTAACCAGGGATACATGCTGCAGGGGTGCAGCTACTGCATTCCCAGGGCTAATGAGCTGCCAGTCCAAGGGACAAGGTCAGGGATAGTCCAGAGTGAACTCCCAAATAGCTTCTAGTGTAGACATGATTGCCATAACCAGCTGCTTTGCATAGTATTACTTGATAGGGTGGATAGAGCCTGCTCATTTTTGGAGAGGCATATTTTGTTCTTCTCAGATGTAACAATTCGAATGTTTATGCCCTGAATGTGACTGTCTAGAGCAAGCTTACCAATTACGCCAGATTTCAGTACATTACCATTCAGTGGGAGTTCCCTGTGCAGGCTGCTACACATGCTATAGGGCTCTTCTTATATCCAGCTTCATGTAGGAAGTCTGAACTTTGCTCTTTGAAAGAGCATACCATACTATAGAGAATACAGCTGACCAGAAGTTCTTATTTACAAAGGTTAGCAATGACAAGGCATATGTCACCAGATATGATTTCTGCCTCTGGGGAAAATGTAGGGGTCTTGTATCTCACAATATAAATAAAGCACATAACCTTGCCCATATGTGGAAAGGGGAATTTTTGTTGTCAATCACCAGGTCAGAGTGGCCAGGGCTACACAGCAGTCTAGCACACTAATTTAGTTTCAGGTTTTTTTGCAGTAACTTAAATAGTTGCGTGTTTCTTATGTGAGAAATAACTCTCTGCAAGAGGCATTATTTGGAATGTGCTTATTTGGTCACAGTGATTTCTATATAAATTCTATCCAGATTGTTGTAATTTGTATTTTGGTTGATTATACAAGTCCAGCTTTGGATCTATGATTCAAGCCATGTCTTGTCCAGTTTATATAATGTTTGCAGTAATCCAAAGCCTGGGAACCAAGCTTTGCCTTCTCTTAAACAGTCTTCTGTAGTTTTTATGTTGACTTTTTCTAAAGAATGCAGCATACACAGTAAAATATTAATAATTGGATATGTTTACCTCTTATAGTGTAGCTTATTTTGTTATTTAAGGTACTTTACTCATAATTTAAAAGTATAAAAATCCTTACACAAATCACAATGCTGTTTACAATGGGCTCTGAGTTGTTGCATATTCTGGTGCCCATTAGGTGGCAGCATTAGATAACTAGAAGAGAGAAATATGTCCTCCACTGCATTCCTCAGAGGTTTTGACTTGATGTCAACCTTAGTGCTCTTAGAAGTAAAATAAAATTAATTTAAAATAATGCAACAATAAAAAGTATATCGATTTTGTTTTAAAAGGATTCTGTATCAATTTTGTTTAAAAGGATTCTGTTTGAGATATTGGTTTGCCAATATCTTTGCCATGTTATTAAAAAAAATTCTAATGATTTCATCTTGTTTTCTAGAAAATTTGTTTGCCTAAATGACAATATTGATCATAATCATAAGGATGCTCAAACAGTGAAAGCAGTGCTTAGGGATTTTTATGAATCCATGTTTCCCATACCTTCCCAATTTGAACTGCCAAGAGAATATCGGAATCGTTTCCTTCACATGCATGAACTCCAAGAATGGTATGTTACAAACAAGTTATTGTTGTGCAACGGCATATAATTATGGAACATATTGGTACAAACCATTTTCTCCCCAGTATTATTATGAAGGAGTTAACAGTGAAAATAATGTGAAAAGACTTGAATGGACTAAAATTTGAGGTCTGCAGAATCAGGGTTTCTCTGGTGCTTGAATAGTCATTGACATTTTATCAATGGGCCCTAACCTACTTCAAAGATAAATGTTTTGTCTGTTTGTTTAAGTAATTCAGGAATTTTGGGCTTCTTTAAGTGTTTAAAAACCCCAAACCATCTGGATGATAATTAGGAAAGAGATATGTGTGTGTCTCATTTGTACATAATATGTGAGATTTTTGAGTGCTTATCTGTTGCTGTTTTATAAATAACTTCAGAAACTGAGGTAATTGACTCGAGAATACATGCAAAAGGTTGACAGGTACAGTGACAAAAATGAGACAAAACTAATACAGTAAATCTGTTGCTGATCAGCAAATTATGAGAAATAGCCACTAGTAAGGAAAGAGAAAATATTAGAGGAACTGTAAAAGGAATGTGAAGGATTGTAGGTGACATGAACAGGTGGGGATTGCAGTGGCAGAGGGAGTGGGGGCAAACCCGTTTCAGCAGGTAGCTTTAGAAATTTGTGGTGGAGGAGTAGACATTGTTAGCTCCCTTTTTGAGAACCTCCATTAAGACTTTTTGTAGCTTCAAAAAGACATTTTATTTTATGTTGCTTGTAGCCAAAGATGATTCTACCAGGGTAGCTGCTGAAGGGCTGGTGAAAATCAAAATGTTTTCTGAATTGTAGGACAGCCCAGGTTGGAAGGGACCTCAAAAGATCATTTGGTCCAACATTTCCTGGGAAAGGGTGCCTAGCTGAGATTATTTCCTGCCAGCTCTCAAGTGTTCTCTCTGTGTCCGGGCGCATAGCTGTAGCATACGAGGGAACTGCAGTTTAGTGAAAAAGGACATAGTGTGACTCATTCCTTCCTGCTTGTTACTGTGAAACCATAGTTGCCATGTGTAGATGTGGCACCTGGAGACATGGTTTAGTGGTGGCCTTGGCAGTGTTGGACCTGATCTTAGAGGTCTTTTCCAACCTAAATGATTCCAAGATTTAGCACTGTGACTAGTCACATCTTGAAAACGTCCAGTGATGCAGGCTATACCATGTCCCTGGGGAAGCTGCTGCAGTGAATTATTGTTTTCACTGTAAAAAAAATTTCCTTGTATCAAGATGAAACCTCTCCCAGTCCGACTTTTACATGTTGCCCCTTGTCCACTCCATGTGGCTCTTTGTGAAGAGCTGTCCTCTTTTTAGTCACCCTAGTCACCTTTAGTACTGGAAAATAAACTTTCTTTGCATGTTTCATGGGAAGTATTTAAAGTTTAAATATTTGTATATATAATATATGAAACTGTTTTTCTGTTTCCTTCTTTCCTTGTCCAGGAGGGCATATAGAGACAAGCTCAAATTCTGGACGCATTGTGTTCTAGTAACACTTATTGTATTTACAGTCATCTCATTTTTTGCTGAACAGGTAAAGTTAATGTATTATCAAATTTATATAACACTTAACAGATTGTGAAATTTTTAGGATAACATCAGATGGATTTTTTTTTTAAGTAAGTTTTGAAGAGTAGCTAGGATTTTTGCTTCATAAAAGAAGTAAAGAAGTTACATGAATAATGATTAGGTTGCTTCAACTTTTAAGTCATCATGTTGAGATTCCTTGAAAAGAAAGTCCTGTGGGGGGGAAGTGGTATTCCCTTCTCAGGTGCCTTGTGACTGACAAGTCCATGTTCAGTGTGATACATTTGGATGCTCAAAATCAGTACTTGCTTTTGAAATCCTTAGTCTATTCACATACAAAAGTGCAAAGTAAGTTAACAGGAAGGAAACTTAAGTAATACCAATACTGTAGTCCTGAAGAGATCCTTAAAGTATTTAGAGGCCTAATCAAAATCTTTTCCCTATGTAATTGCAAAGAATCCTATTGAATTCAAGAGGTATTTAATCAGACTCGAAGGACAAAACCCCTCCACTTCTGCAAGCTTAAAATGGCTTTCTTGAACATGATTAGTCCTGCTAAACTCAGAGGGAGTCAATGGAACAAATCATATGGGTAATTCTTTGCAGGTTGGGGCCTTAAGTAACACTTTCCGTGGTCTGATGAAGAGGGTGTAATTCTTGAAAGGTTGGCTTTTGATTATTATTTTTTTCCCACCTGTAACCTTTGCATGACTCTTTCCCTTGATTTTCAGTCTCTTGTATATATTAATGAACTCCATTAGTAACTTGGTTTTGGAAGGGGATACTCAACTCAGTGTTACAGTTAGGAATATAAATACTTTTAAGATGCCAACTCTGTGTTGATCTTTTTAGAAACTGAATGTAGCCCTTCAGCATTAACTTCAATACACAAATTACCTTTAAAATAATCAGAATATAGGCATACTGTATTTCTCACTTTCTGCTTGTGTTCTGATTATTGAGAAGTCCAGTGGAAATGTGCACGCCTAACAGATGAATTTGAGTAAAAAAATGTTTTTCCTGTGTAATGAAAAAAAATAAAATACAGTATTGACTTAATTACTGTGGATGGTACAGATTTTATAGTTTCTAAATGAAAACCTGACCAGCTGTGGACCTTTAGCTCAGCAGAGAACTACATATTGTATTTTTTTCTCTCCTCAGCTAATTGCACTTAAACGAAAGATTTTTCCAAGGAGAAGGATCCAAAAAGAAGCTGGTCATGAACGAATCAAAGTGTAGAAGAGCTTTATTTTGGAGATCAGTCTACCTCAAGATGTGATTAAGCATTTTAAATCTCTCTTTCATAAGTGTCTTTTCTGGTTTGACATTTAACTACATTGATATGAAGAAAAAAAATCATGCACCTACAGTTAGAATCTCTGCAGTACTCTTCATGATATAAAAGCTGTTGGAGCTGTGACAATGCAAAACAACAGTAGAAAAATAATAGCAGGAAATCTGTACATAGGCAGTTTTCAACAGGTCTTACGACTCTTAGTTCCCTGGCCATGTTATCCTTTTTTATAAAAAGGGTTACCTAAGCAAATGTAACTGCATTTATTGCAGTGGATGTTGCCAACGAGATAAAATGTTGGAAGGAAAAGTTGTTTGGGATCAGCTTAACAAGTCCTTGATCTTGCATTCCAAAGCATTTTCTGTCATTGCTGCTTTTTTTAGACCTATGGGAAAATTGAGAATTATGTAATTTGTCATTTAAATTTAATACACATTTATAGATGTTGACATTCTTTAAAGCACAGTGACAATTCATCTCCCTATTTGTAGTATTTAATTGGGGGTTGGAAGAAATGTATGCTAATAAAAAAAAATTACACAGTGATAGAACATCTACTGGTTATTTGAAAGATATTTTTTATCTGGTGTATTCTAGTCCAAAGAATACAGTGATTTTATTTCTTGGCTTGATTACAAAGAGAGGGTTGTAATCAAATGAAAATGATCAAGGAGTAACATTTTACAAGCATTCTAAGTAAAAAAGCAAAAGTGCCTCTCTATACGAATGGGTAATAAACTTTTAAAGTAGAAAAGTATGGGAGCAGTGTTTCACTTCGGAAAACAATATTTGTACTGATATACAAAGCTTTGGTGTTTTTAAATTTAACAGGGCTTGGCCTTGTGTTTTGCTGAGACATCAGAGTAGTGTGGTTTTATGTGGGAAAAGGGTACTGAATCTTTTCAAGCAGAAATTTTTGGTGATCTTCAGTTAATTGTGTAAGCAGTATTCAAAAAAGCATTAATTTTTGTAATCAGATGATGTACAAATTGTATGTGCATATGTGTTGTAAGAGACTTGGTTTGCTTTGAAATTAACTAAAATGTGATGGAAATTTTGTCTGTTGTTTCTTTTTTATAGTACACAAACCCCCATTTTGATAAATTAGTAATGTGTATGGATCTCTGTTATTTTTCCTTTAAGACCTCCCAATTATAATAATTTAATATTAATTTGAAGCATGAATCTGTTCTCAAAGTGGAATCAAACTTTTAAGCACTATAAAAATCAAGCACTTTTAATTGTTAAGGTTAGATTTCACGCTAGCAATACAGGTAAGTAGTTTAAATCTGCAGTACTTCAGCCTAGCAGAAAATGAGACATTTCAAGAAATACAAGTAAGCTTTGATGGCTTCTTACACTTGAAACTATTAGGTAGATTCAACTTTTACTAGTATTTAAGTTGCCATTCTAATCAAAACAGTTGGGAAAACTTTGTCGAAATTTTCGAGGTACTTTTCCCTGATGAAGTTATGCGTGAATAGAGAGGTTGCACAGGTAGCTCAGCTGTCGCTGCAAGGGATTTTTGTTTAAGCGAAGCTTCTCGTCGGTGTGTCCCACCTTCCAAAGCCATGCCGGGCAGAACCAGGTAAGGGGAGGCCGGGGAGCCCCCAGCCCTTCGCAGCCGAGCGAGGCGGCGCCGGCCCCGCCCCGTTCCCGCCTCTGCGGGGGCGGGAGGCGCTGAGGGGGCCCGGCCTCGCACCGAGCCCCGCACGGTTCTGTACGGCCCCGCACGGCCCCGCAGCCCTTCTGCGGAGCCCGGGGAGCCGCGGGGCAGCCCTGAGGACTGCGGGGGCCCGGGGGGCGCGGAGCGGCTGCGGAGCTCCCTGTGCTGAGGGAGGTGCGACCCGCCCGGGGCGCTCCTGGGCGTGAGGGGCCGAGCGCCCCGCCGAGGCGGGGACGAGCCCCGTGTGGGGAACTCACACAAACACCGGTTTGTTTCATGCCTTACTATTTTCCCTTTTTTTTTATTTTTGTGGGGGGCGGGGCGGGGTGAAAAAGAAGAGGTGAGTTTTGCCACCCGCCCCCCCCAGGTGTGCATTGAAGATCCGTGAATAGGCTAAAGCAGGTACACGCAGGATGGAACGAGGCCTGCAGCGTGGTGAGGTTGTTTTACACCCCTGTGGGGGGCCTGGGGGAGTTGTGCTTTGTAAACAGTGAGCTTTGTAGACTGAGAAAAGTGTCAGATAAAACCCGTGCCTGCAGCTCAGAGCTGCACCAGGACCCTGCCCCTTACATCATGTTCACAACAAGCAAAGCAGTCAGCAGATGGAATCTCTCATTTGAGGATAATTTTAAAGCAGGGGCTTTTGATTTTTCCAATTAATAATTTAAAGATGTTTTGCTTTTGTTTTCCAAGACATTTGCAAGGTCTGAGAATCTTCACATTACACGCAGAAGCTTCAACCCCAGAAAAAGCTGCCTATTGAAAACCAGTGTTCCTTAGCTTGGTGTGGTCATGTTATATAGATCCATATAATATATTTTCACAACTATGGACAAATAATTAAAAAAACCCAGAAATAGGAAACTCGGGTGTGTGAGAGAGCTGTTAATGACTGGGGGACTTCACAGTCCTGGAAATTCAAAAGGTCTTCACTGAAGTTCTCAGTTTCAACGCATGAACTTAATTTTCAGATCTGACTGTGCCCTGGCTTGTGGAAAACCTGATATTTCTAGCTGTGTTTAATTGTGTCCAGAATGATGTTTACCCGCTACTGAGTTACAGCTTGCTGCGTTTGGAAAACAGGGTACTCGCAGCTGATACCTTTCCATCCTCCAAGGAATCCTGTTCTTTTCTGAAGAATTTTTAAAAGGAAATGTCATGTGACAACATGAAATACCTCATAGCTCTTGCTATCAGATAAAGATAACAAAAAGTAATATTTCAACATGGATTTAGTAGCTTTCTATTCCCTGTTCTATATTGTTTCTATTGCTGATAAAATGATAATATTTTGTCAGTCATGCATCTAGTGACTACAACTATGCTCTTTCTCTTCTAAATAGATATTTTCCTCCTTGAATATTTATAAAAATACACAGAATATGTAAAAATTAAAATTACTCAAGTAAATCAATATCTTTTAAGAGGGTAGTGTATGTGTGAAATGTTTGCCAGCGTAGAAATGGCATTAGTTATATTACAGAATGCAGAGGTATAATAGCTATAAACAAAGATCATTCAGAACCTGAAAGTTGCCTAAGACTTTTAAAAACGGCATAAGAATTTGTATATTTGTCTCTATAGTGTGGGATGGCTTGTAGAATCACAACGTGCTTTATGGTTTATCATTTCTGTATTTTGTAAAATAGAATATTGGCATAGCTTTTGGGGCATGCAGTACTGGGTGTGACAAAATGTATAGTAAACGCAGAGGCTGAGCAGGCAGGCATCTTAAGAAAACGGATCATTTACTTCCTTCTTTTTCAGCAGAATTAAGTGTGTTCCCACGAGCCCTGGCATTTTTTTTTATCGTGTTTTTAACATCACTGATGGGTAATGCTGTGGAATACGTCAAAACTAAAACAGTTTGACTGCTTGCATATCCTTACAGGTGGAGGCTGTTACGGAGGTATCCATAACAGGTCCATGTAAGCATGAAATCATATTTATCTTCAAACTGTTGTGGGGAAAGTTGTGTAACAAATACAACATATTGTTTCAGTAAGAAAAGATCTCATTATGGCACCATCAGGAAGAAAGCATGGAGGAAAAGCTGGTAAACCAGCACAGGAAGAACAGACCCTACCTGCCTATGACTTTGAGGAGGATAGAAAAGAACTGAGTGGATCAGAAGAAGATATTAGAGAAGGTGCTTCTATGACTTTTTGCACATTCTTAAAATGTGAAGTTTACCACATTTCTGACTATGAATAGAAAGGAGGACACTTCTGTGTCAGCCACTGTCTGAGCAAGCATGGCTCATAATGCTTGAGAAAACCAGCTGTACAATTTTCTAGCACACAGTATAATTTATACTGTAATTTTGATTGGTATGAGGAGAGAACACAGTAGAATAGCTCTGTATAGTGCACTATCATGTCTTGAAATTACAGGTGGAGTCTTCAATAGAGTAGAATGTTGTTACATGATTATGTTGCCTTATTTTAATGCCATATCCTTCTGTCACCTGGCTGCATAGAACATTGTGAGAGCAGGACAGAGCAGAAGAAGAGCTCCGCCTGCTTGTATGGAGTGCTGAGTCATATAAGGTAGTTTGAGTCTGGCAGGGTTAAGAGTACTTCAGGAAGAATCTGAACCAAAGAAGAGAAAGCTGAGGCAAAAAGAAAATAAATCAGATGAGGGATTCTTGTTTAAATTTGAGGGAATGTCATTAAAAAGTGGACTTTGATTAAAAATACAGTTCATATTCATCACATGATAGTTTTTTGTAAAGTTTGATGTAACTCCGCTTCTGAATTTTTGTCTTTCAGCAATTATCTTTGAGTTTGTTTCTCGTTAACTCCTCCCCTTCATTTATTTAGACTAAATTCCTGTCCTGCTTCTCCCCGCCATTAACAAAAATCCAACAGCCAAGGATTTTCTTTTTTTTTAATATCATAAATATCTGTTTGTGGTTTTTCTTTTTAAAGGTTAGAGAGAATTTCAGTACTTATTTTACAGTAAAACTCTAACATATTTGGCTTTTTTGACTGTTATTTTTATCTTTCTGATGATTGTTACATTGTGAATTGGGAGTAATGGTGAAGTAGTGGACAGAGAAAGTAAAACTGGCTGAGACTGGTGTAGAGGAACTCAAAGGAGTGCCAGCTCAAATCTGGCCTTGCAGAATATTTCAGCACCACCTGTCAACTCCAGATTCAAAGCTTTAGAAGCTGCATGTGTTATTGATCAGAACTGAGACCCATGAGACATGTGCAGACAAATGGCATTACAGAAAAGTATTTACACTTTTTAACAACTCAAACAACTCCCACAAAATATATTTTTGTAAATATTTCTGTAATTTTTCTAAAGGTGACACACCAGTAATGGACAAGCATGGAAAGAAAAGACCTTTGGTGACTACTCATGTGGTTCCAGATGATGTGGGGTAAGGTTAGGTGTTTGGGCATTTTTACCAAATAAGCAAGTAGATACCAATTTCAGTTATTCACTCTGCTTATTTTGCTTTGTTTGGTTTTGGTTTGGTTAGTATTTGATTAAAAAATAACCGTCATACAGAGATCAAGATAACACAGTAGTTGTAGGTAAAAAAAGAGAACGTAGCATTTTAAAATTAGTAATTCTGCAATTTCTTTGTAGATATGTTTGAACATGTGTAAAAATTTTATATACTTGTGTGAGTTCTTAAATTTTTTGTTTCTTTTAAAAATATTTGTTTTATCCTAAATTGTTGATAATTTCATTAAAGTTCACTGTTTTTTTCCCTCTGATTTTAGTTGCTTGAAGATATTAACATTACTTTGAATGATCCAAATATTGCAAGACAAGAAAAGTTTATACAGATAAATTTTATGAAAATATTTATGGGTGGTGTGAATGTAATGAGTGTATTCTTGAATAGTTTTGTAGCAGATTATAACTGTTGAGTTGAACATATTGTTTTTACTGTGTTGTACCACTGCCTTACACACAGGTGTTATCATCTTAAAGGTGCTGTGAAAACAAGCTTGGTATTATTTGTCTTGGATTTTTCTTACTGTGCCAGTCATACTCTCTGGGATGGATGTTCCAAATACCCTTTGTGTTTTCTTTTTGGATAGAGACTAATCAATTTTATTTACTGAATGCCCTCACTCAAGACCCTTTAAATGCCTAATAGCACCTTTTTACTGGGGAGTAAGTTAATAGATTGTAGTATTTTCTTTAATAAAAGCAAATTAGTCTGAGAAACAGACCTCTCACAGGAGAACAAAAGAATTATAATGATCTCATACAGTAGTAGCAGCTCTGTGGCTGCTTACAAGTAATAGGCACATGAATATAATTAGTTTTAAGCATATACAATAGGTCTTACTCTAAAGTTAGATAAGGGGCAAATAAAAATTTTAAACACTGTTTTGTAGGGGTGAAGTACAGAATATGCTGGAAAGGTTTGGAGGTAAGTACATTTACATTCTAATAAATTTTTAAAAGAAAAAAAAATTGCAGGATTGGCAGTAACTTCTTACCATAAAATAAATTTCAAGTCTTAAATAAAATGACCAGTCTTTGTAGCATTTTTCAGCATTTCTGAATAAAGCCAGTTTTTGGAAATGTTATACCTAAGTAGAGCAAAAGGAAAGAAGAGAAGGGAATAACTGCACGTAAAGTGAGTTGTAAGTATTAGTGTAGGTAATTACAAAGGCAAAGGGAAAGATGCATGACTGCTTTTGATAATTACAATTTTAAGATGAAGTGTAAGAGGTAGTGACTGTATTGTAGAGAAGAGGGGCAATATAAGTTAGCTGTTCTCACTCAATTTTTTGTTACAGTGATGTAGAGGATACTGGGGATTGCAAGCCTTGAGTGAGAAGGGGCATGCAAATGTGAATATAAGCAGCACAGTAGAACAAATGGTTCTAATTCTAGACAAGCAGTTTTGGAAGTACACTTTAGTTGCTGTGGAGAACGAGAGAGTAGTTTGTACTCAGTATCTTCAGAAATCTAGAGAATTGGGAATGGGCAGATAAGAGAATTTCAGCAGTCAGGAAGAGTATGAGTTTATAGGAGAGCCAAAAAACGAGGGTAAATAATGCCATCCAGTGATGAGAGATTTATGTCTGTCACTTAGCAGAATTTAGTATAGTCATAATCAGATTTTCAGATGGCTTTACTTAAATTAACAGTTGAATTCTAGATAGCTGACAGGTTAGAGAAGAGCCACTTCTCACTTGTAAAGAATGTATAATACCCATCACAGTGTAGGAAAATATCAAAAAGCTGTGGAAGGAAGGGAAACCATCTTAATGTCAGTATTCCATTCTCAGTAGCTGATTAATACTTTGATTGTATGTAATAAAAAAGCTGTACAGAGTCATTACTTGCATGTCAAGGTGGTAAAGGAGTTCCTTAATGCATGAATTAAACACTTTTTGCTGTCACAAAATTACATCTTTTTTATTGCATAATAGAATGCTATTGCAGGCCTGGCAATTTAGATAAGAGGAGGATGTTAAAAAGTTATGATTGATTGTAGTTTAAGACTTAAGAAAGGAAGGAAGGAAAATGAATGGATTAGAGAGGTTTGACAGGTGTTTCCTGAAATCTATAGTGAGATGGAAAAGAAATTACTGTATTAACCTTAACCTGAGACTTTAGTTAAAGCTCCAAATACAAAGTAAAACAAACATACTTATATTAATTTTAATAAAAAGCAGTACTGTCTATCCAAAATATGAAAAATAGCTTGTTGTTCATTCAATATGTTCACAGTGATAGTAACCACATACTGCCTTTACTTCTGAAATCCAAGTGATGTGAATATTTTTCTGAAACAGGTATGGTTTTTCTAGGAAAAAAATAATTAAAAAGTGTCAGCATAAATAAATTCGTTGAAGGTCTGGAAACTGAGCTGGCACCACAGTTGTGCAGCTAAAGTGATGAAGATTTTGATGATGTTAAATGAAGTATCGTTAGATACTAGAGAAGAGGCAAGATGTTTGTACTGAGTCAGGTTTGTGCAAGGTATCTCTAGCTTTGAATAGAGAATTTATGGACTATGAGGTGTCCAAATACGTGATTCTGCACTGTGAATTGACTGAATAGGGCTTCCAGTGTTTCAGGAATGAATGTGTAGTTATTTTAGAATTATTTAATTATGCAATGTGGGCTTTTTCCACTTTGGAATGTGCATAGGTGATACGTTAGAAGTGTATGTTGGACTGTAATAATCAGTAGGGAAGCACATGAAGTGTGTCACGATCTGATGTAAGTGTACAGAATGGAAGCCCTGCAGCTGCCCTGAGTTCAAACCACTAGAGTTCCAGTTCACTGTGGGTGTATCTGCCCAAAGCCAGTCTGATACTGGACCCACCAGGAGCCTGACAGAATCAAAGAAGCTACAGCTGAGTCACATCCCACTAGGTCCTGTTTGGTCTGGCATCTGAGAGAGGTGGGACTTGAAGGAGATGCTATACTTGTTGTGGGGCTGGGCAACGAGCAGCTCCAGCCACAAAGGTTAGTTAGGGCATGTGAGGGGCTGTGGGAAGCAGCACTCGCACCAGTGCCAACAACAGGTTGGGACACAGCCCAGATCACACTGCCTTCTTTCTGTTAGAACACACCTCATTTGCTTCTCCAAGGTGTAACTCATCAGCATTTTTAATAACTGGCAGAATGTAGCCACTGTGCTTAATTTCTAAATATTCTTTGACTTTTAGCTGACATTAACAAGGCTCTCTTAGCTAAGAGGAAAAGATTGGAAATGTATACAAAAGCCTCACTCAAAACCAGTAACCAGAAGATTGAACATGTTTGGAAAACGCAGCAGGAGCAAAGGTAACCTTTCCCTTGGGGTTTCAAACCTGAGGAACCAGATGCTTTTCATGTCACAGTATGGATAGTTGGTGTGTCTTCTTGCAATCAAATAGCAAGTACTCTATCTACTAGTTAAATATCTGTTCAGGGCCTCTGCTGTCTCCAGTTGTGTCCACTTCATTAAACTGACAGAGTTTAGCATATTCTCTTTTGCATAAAGAAACTTAAGATTTGGAATTTTGAGGGCAAGGTATGATAAAAAGCTGATTTTACCATTATGAAAAGTGACTTTTAATGGGTTTTTTTGTCCTTTAAAATAGTGTGGGTTTTTTTCCATTTTGGAGTTTTCTGTTTCTTCTCGAAAACTGAAAAATGTTCAGTAAAACTTCAATACTATTCCGGTTAAAAAGAAAATAATTTTCACCCTACATAACACTCGTCTCCCCTCTTAAGACGTATTTAATTATTATATCTGATACTACAGGTAGAGCAAACTGAAAAATGATACAGCTGAAAACTGAATGCAATACTTAAAACTGCCTTGGTGGTGGTGTTCTACATATATATATGAAACTTGTATAGATGTAATTTAAATTTACATAGAGAAACTTATAGCATCATAAACTAAGGAATGAGCTAATCAATTTTGCATTATAAACCATTTATGTTACAACAAAGATCTGTAGTTGGGTTAGAAGAACATAGTGAATCTCAGAAAACCTGACACTATTAGGAAGAAAAGTTGTTATAATTTCTTTTTAACCCGAGTTTTGTATGTGAGTTCTGTCTCCTGATATATATATATAATCCACATTTGTGCAAAGTTTGTATGTGTGTTCAGTTTTTCAAAACATAGTGTTCAGTTAGGGTCGGATGTCAAAATAGCCTGTTTCTTTATCTATGTCAGCTTTTATTCTACTCCATGTGTATGTTGAACCTTAGCTTTTCTTGTAATTCTTTGTAGCATTTGTCATACTTACTGATAGTGTCTATTTACAGGCAGAAGCTCAACCATGAGTTCTCCCAGCAATTCCTGACTTTATTTCAGCAATGGGATACAGATGTGCAAAAAGCAGAGGAGCAGGAAGAAAAACTAGCGGTGGGTTTCCAGCATGGTATGAGTTTCACTGTATTTTCACACGGGGGGAATACTGATGCTTAGACACTCAAGAAATGTAAAAACACTTTGTGGTTTAAACAAATATATGATTGTTTAAGTTTTGGAAAGAGGGGTGCATTTATACACTTTATTGCAAGTTTATAAATGGCACTAAGTGATGCCCTAGACCAGCACATGGCTTGAGAGAAGCCAAGACCATTTATGGAAAAGATGTATGCTGCTTCTGTGCATCCACAGGGGTCAAGGAACAAACGAATAAAGGATAGATGTCTTTTTGCATGCACTGCTTGAAAGTACGCCTCTACATAATAAATGTAAGAGAATTTGATAATTGAAAGGGGATAAGAGCTATAAAACGGAATGTAATGAAGTGATGTTGCTGTATTTCTACTTCCAACACATTTGCAAGTTTTGCTTTTCCCTATGCAGCACACTAAGGAACTGTGGGGGATAGCAATCTTCATAGGATTTTACAAGGATAATTCAGGTTGGAAGGGACTTTAGGAGGGGACTCAGGGTTTAATCCAGTCTCTTTAATAAGGGCAAGGGTAACTCTCTGGGGAGAGATCTACACGACACAGACTTCAAGTGAAGGCAGAATTTCTGATTCTGAAAAGTGACATTGCTGTGCTGTCCAAGCATTTTGGTTAACAACTAATGCAATTATGTTTTCCTTTTGCTTCTGCTTCAGAATATGCTTCGTCAGCAACAAAAAGTTTTTCAACAGGCAAGAATAGTTCAAAGTCAGAGACTGAAAACCATTAAGCAACTCTATGAGCAATTCTTAAAGGTAAATATTTTTCTTGGAAGGCAGTTGATCCTTATCACTTAAGAAAGCTGTATTAAATCAGTTTTTTTAATCAAGTAACTACATACTAGACAGCAAGCAAAAAAAAAATATTTTTACAGACAAATTTTCCTGTCATTTTCCACTAAGAACAAAACACTTTATTCCCAGAATTTTCTTCCCACCTCCTTTTCTAAGGTATTTGAAATTTAAACTATGAGAAAAATTAAAATACCCTAAATGACTGGTTTTGTAATGAATGCAGAGGCACACCACCTTAAAATCACTGAAGGGCTGAGGGTGGAAGGGATCTCTGGAGGACATCTGGACTGCCAGCAGGTGGTACAGAAGGGCTGCTTAGAGTTGGTTGCTCAGGACTCACCTCCAGATGGCTTTTGACTATCTCCAAGGATGGGGACTCCACAGCCTCTTGGGGCAGCCTGTTCCAGCACGCAGTCATCCTCACAGTAGAAGTGTTTCTTGATGCTCAGAGGCGACCTCTTATGTTTTCATTTTGTGTCTATTGTTCCTGATCGTGTCACTGGGCACCTCAAGAGCCTGGCTCCATCTTCTTTGCATCCTCCCTTTCAGGCACTATGTGTATATAAATAAGATCCCCCCCAGCATTCTCTTTTCCAGGCTGAACAGTCCCATCTTTCTCAGGCTCTGCTCACACAGAAACGCTTCTGTCCTTTAATCATCTTCATGGCCCTTTGTTGGGCTCTAGCCTGTATGTACATGTCTCTCCTGTACTGAGGATTCTGGAACTGGACCCAGCACTCCAGGTGTGGTCTCACCCGTGCTGAGTAGAGTGGAAGGATCACCTCCCTTGACCTGCTGGCTCATGTTCCATTTGGTGACTCCCAGGACCCTCAGGTCCTTTTCTGCCAAGCCGCTTTCCAGCTGTGCAGCCCCCCCGTAATGGGGTGGATTCAGATCTGTCAGTTTCTGACAAACTTTAATTTCTGTTCAAGTCGTTTCCCAATTTTGAAATTTCAGTTATTTAGGATAAGCCTGGTGTTTGGTTTGGTTTTTGGTTTTTGGTTTTGTTTTTTTGTTGTTGTTGTTGTTTTGTTGGGGGTTTTTCCCCCCCCCCACGTTCAGTAGTTTAGGAAAATAAATCTGAAATAGAACAGCTCTTAGTTAAGATAGTAAAAATTTACAGAGAATATTACAGAAGCATTAATAAATAACTGTTTCAAAATGTCAAACATGTTTTCATCAAGGAGGAAAAACTGAACTGAAGGTCAAGTATTATTTTGGTTTTTCTCTTCAGAGAAGATCAAAAGGAGGAATTTAAGCCTCAAATAAGCTTAAGTAAATACAAGTTAAAGAAAATGCAACTAGACAGATAAACAGAGGTAGGCATGATATGTACAGAAGGGAAGATAACCAGTTTTATTTGGAGAGAAGTCTGCAGAGAAATGGGTTTTATAGTCCTTATTTCAAGTTCCTCAAGATTGTCATAATATTGACCCCCTAGCATTCCTGAGAGATGTCTGTAGAACTCTTAACTAAAATGCTGAATAACTAGCTGAGACCTCACAAAAGCTGACTGGAGGGGTACCATTTCCTTCACAGGGTCCATATTGTTTAAATAGGAATGTAAAGTATGAAGTCCTAGATGATTCTTCTGTTGAGTTTGTAACAAAACTAATAATTTATGAGTGATCACTCTAAAAATTAAATTGTAGTAGGAATAATGAATGGTTGGTTTGTTTGCTTGTTTTAAATTAACCCTTTGACACTGAGGAGTTCTGAATTAAGATTATTCTTAACTCAGAGCATGGACGAGCTGGAGAAGAGCAATGAAAATCTCCTAGCTGGTGCTCAAAATGAACTCCGCAAAGAAATGGCTATGTTGCAGAAGAAGATCATGATGGACACCGTAAGTATTAGATCTATGAAGTTAATTAAATGCAAAAATAGAACATTCTCTTAAAAGTCATTTGACATTCATTTAATTTAAAGGAATCATATTGATACGGCATTTGTTCAGCATTATCTCCTTTTCTTGTCACAGCAACAGCAGGAGATGGCAACTGTTCGCAAGTCTCTTCAGTCCATGTTATTCTGACGGCTCAGTGGAGAAACAAGTTGTACCTAAGTAACATGACACAAGTATAGGCATTAGCCACAGAGAAAGGTGTTAAGATTTAAATGTTTTAAGGTTCCTTTTAAAGGCTTTCATGGATTGTTCTAATCTTGTGTCTGATAATGTAAGAACATATACTAGTAAATTTATTACTAGGGGGGTAAGTATGGACACTAAACCATTTGCTGTCTGTCCAGTTAATTTTTAACTACTTAATATTCACTTTCAGTAGCACTGGACTATTAAAATTGTTTCACTTTCTCTAATGTCAAACTGTAATAGGCAGAATTAATGAAAAATGCATTAGCCAGATTTTACATATTAACTTTTTAGCATTTTTCAGAAGCTGAAACTTTCTACAGTTTCAGCATTTACTCTGCTGACATATCAGCAGTTATAAGTTCACAGGGTATGACATAGCTCGTGTAAGACTCTTTAATGATGTGTATTACAGCATATTAAAGTAAATTTTGTTACTGTTTTGTTAGGCTAGGCATTGCAATATCTTTCTATTAGTAAGGTATTTAAGAACTGCTGTAATTTGTCCAGAAGACGTTGGGGTTTTTTTAGTTGAAGGGTGAGCTTTATGTATCAGCTCCAGTAAGCATAATTAAATATTACACATTTTGGGGTATATACTTCTTGTAGAGCCACTGCTAGAAGAAATCTACCTCATTTATTTAGTACAAGCTGTTACAAGCCTTTGAAACAGAATATTATTTTTTGCAATTCCAAATGACTAGCAATTTAGGGAGGCCTAAATTTTAAGGGTAAAGCATTTATCTTTCCTGTATCTCATTACAGTAAATAAAAATTAAACAATTGGCTTAGTGTGCGCATGCAGTTTGTACAGAAAAGCATTACACCTGAATATTCACTTTCACAAATTAGGTAGTTGCTAACACTTTTAATGCTTTGATTTACTACAACAGTAGATAAAACAAAAACCATCCACACAGCCACACACACAAATGTGATGTTTTCATAACAATATATTTCAAAACCATATTCTTCTCCTCAGTTTACTAGCATTTTGAGTTCAGAATCATTTGATGGTTCTTCAGCTCTGGAAGTCAGAGTAGAGATGACTAACCTGCAAAACCTTCAGCTATTAGGTGGCAACTGAAGTTGAACTAGCTACCAGTACGGAACTCCACATTCTGTCTCTGCCAGGATTCACCGAAGGAGCAGCTACGGAAGTTACATTGCTACAGTGATGCACCAGGCAGTATGGGCTGATGTGTCTCAGTCCCCTAAGGACAATTAGAGGATGCTATAAATAGTTAACAGATTTCGCTTCCTGTCTTCAATAGGAGGTTATTTATTAGTATTAGCTCCTATTTCTGGTTTTATGTTAGCCAGTGGGTCTGTTCTTAGAGACAGGCTGACAGTGGGCCTGTCTTCCTGATTTGGAGTTCTACATTATGGTTCAGTTTTGTGCTGTTTTGTTTGGATAAACTACAGTGGTAGCTACAAGGCAACTAGATCAATTATAACGTAGATGAAGACAGCAATAGCAAAAATACCACAGAGGGAAATACACAGGGGTGGGTTGCACTGCTAGAGCTGCAGTCATTTAAGTTATTGATTAACTTTGTCATTCACTTGCATCGTTTCACAGATACACACTAGGGTAGCTAAAGTTAGTATCTTTAAATTACACAGCTACCTGCAGGCTAGACAATGATGAAGTGTAATGAGACAAACCTTTTTTTTGACCAGAAACTGGCTTTGAAAGAAAGTACAAGCTACAGTTTTATGTGGTAGCAGTATGTGATATATTTAGATACTAGAGAACACATGAATCATAGAGGCACTCATAACAGTACTTTGAAGTAGAAGAGAATTTTCCTGAACAGTACCTCCTTCATCTACTGATCCAGCAGCTTGTTCCTTAGAAACACCAGAAGACAGATTGAGTGGTTTTACCTCACGACTGCCTCATTTTACCAGTCTTAATAATGCAGTACTGTATTCATGGGTATGTCTGACTAGCACTTCAGAGCAGTTCCAAGAAAAGTTTAGAAACTAATACTACAGTATTAGTCACTAGGTCTAGGGAAATGGGTAATTCCTCTTCAAATTCTGGTTGGTAGCACCTTGGTTTGCAGCCTACATTCACCAGAAGAGACGTGCAAAATTAAGGTTACCTAAAGAGGAAATGGCAACATTTTCAAATGTGGTATTAATGGTCTGAAACACAGGGGGAAATGCATCCTGGTTCAGAAGTACTCATCACAATAGTATCTGCAGAACTTTGTAACTACTAATTCTAACATCTGGTAATGTCTGTAATATGATGAACTTTCTCCTAAGTCTGTTTTCTTCAAAAGCTTAATCTGTCTTCCCAAAAACAGAGAGGCTACTTCATTCAACATTCCCCTAACTGCTGCTTCTCTCGTCCTTGACCTATTTAATCAGTCATTATGGTTTTGAACCTGTTCAGGAGCTTGATGAGATGAAATTCTGAAGACATGTATATGAAGATGAGCAGCAATCTGTAGGCACACACCAGTGGCATATCTCAGCATATCAAACAAGGATATGAACTTCAAAAGAACAAAACAGAACAGGTTAAAAAAAAACCCTTATTTTTTTTTCCAATTATCCCTACTATAAACATGTTATACTTTAATCAGGATCTATCAAAGTGACAAATGTAACAATCATTTTAACATACAGCTATATACTGGTCTAGTTTAGAAAAAAACCCCAACAAAATACAAAAAAAAACACCACAAAACCCCAACACCCAAAACACTTACTAGGTCTGGTAACAAAGGTTAGTCTGCAGTTCACAGAACAACCTTGAAAACCCACTAGAACTAAAACATAATTACAAGAGAGATTTGTACGTTTACTTTCACATCTCTATTCCAAGGAAAGAAAGCCAGTGAGCTCCCAAAATACATGTTTACATGGTACCCTGGCACTCCCTCTACAGCAACAGCTGCAATGTGAGCAAGTCAGAAATGGCAGAGCAGAACTGCAAGACAATTTTCAATCCATACCTTTAACTATGGCCCAAATTAAAAGTATAAAACGCTTACCAGTGCTATCCATAGAACAATATATTCATCAATGAAACTGTTGAAGTACTGGTCCAAAAACAGAAGTCCTGGCCCAATAAACGCAGAGTCCTGAAGACAGATTTCACTTTTTGTCATATGAGCCACCTATGTAAAAAAAAAAAAAACCCACAAAAAAACCCCAACTGGCATGACCTCCTTGCCCAGCAATGCTCTCTTGTAAGTTACATCTGTACCAGTGCATTTCAGCTGCCTGCAGGTGGGGTTCCCCACTTAAATTTTTCAGCATTGTATTCGAAGGCTAAGACTATGCAAGTGTATTACTGAAAACAAGTACTATCCACTTGAAATGTTGTTTTCAAGTCTAACTTGAAAATATGGGCCTTTCCTAGCGAAAAGCTAACTAGGAAGCAGGCTTTTGCTTAGGTGATAAGATTTTTTTCTCACTGTTTAGTAAAGATAGTGATGTATGCACAAAGACTCTTTACAGACTGACCAAGACAGCATTACTGGGGGCAAAGGGAAGAAATCTGTTCTACACACACACACCTTGTTCCTTCCATACTTAGCATTCTTAGAGATAACTTGAGCTCACTTTCATTTAACTAAGACGCAGAAGAAGAGTTCTTTGTAAAAACTTGGAGACCTAATAAAAGACATATGAAGAGTCATACCAGGATGCTTAAAATTGTCTGAGTGCCAAGTTTGTGGCTACTCAGCGAGTATAAGTAAAGTATCGAGTGGTTCCAGTGAACAAAGTGGTCTCCTAGCATAAGAACATACCATGTTCAAATCTTTGCTGAACAGCAGAATTCACAGAGAAGCCTTTGAGCGTTCCAGTCTAAGGACAAACCACAAACACAACCAGGACAGCAGCTGACAAAGGCTTCCACGCTAAGCCATCCAAGGATGCATCTCTCCTGCTAGCAGGATCTGCTGGAAGGAGCAGTTCCTGGTGTACATCTGGAGTGATGTGCAAGAGCAGCCCTGCAGGGTTAGCGCCCACGGAGCAGCCCTGGCACATCCACAAAAACTGCACCAATCTCAGCTCATGCCTCCACTGGGCCTCCCACCCTCAGTTTCTATTGCAGTTTGCTCACTCCAGAGTGCCTGAAGGACAAGACGCCCTGAAATAGTATTAGAAAACTGCGAGAGCTAAACCCACAAAATCCTCTCCCTACTACCTTTACAGTTTTGCCTCTGGAGCAGATTGTCCTTAACACTACATCTAAGGCATCAAGGGAAACATGGTTTGCTCATAAATGTCCATGAATGAGGGCACATACACACAGGGCTCCTTGGAATAAGCAACGCAGTTCATCTGTTTGACACAACAGATGAACTGCCTCTGGTTCAATCTTAAAGCTCAATATTCTCATCAGCATTCTCTTTCTTGGACAGGTAGTAGCTCACTAGGTTTAGCAAGAAATTCTGTCAAATGCCTCTTTATTCTAGTGCTTGAAAAATGTCATGCTGGGAGCAAAAAAATGAGCTGGCTGGATTACTGTTATTAGTAAATACACAGTAAGGCAGTTTTTTATCTGTTGATAAGGTTTTTACATATAAAAAAGATAAAGACTGAAATTTAATTTCCTCATTTTAATGATTAAAGTAAATTCCCATTTCAGATAATTAAATCGGAAGTCACAGCACTATTAGTAAGGCTTGAGGAACCAGAGTTAGGATGTTAAAGACAGACAGTGTATTTCTAGGAGTAAGTTAAACAGAACTGAAAGCTCTAACCAATACATTCAACAGTAAGTATGCATTTGCATCAGCGTCATATATAATCTCTCTGAGTCCAGTTCAGTGTCTTGGTCGTAATGAAACTGGGAATACAGTGGCAGGGCAGAATGGGAAAACTTGCACAGTGCCTGCTAATCCAGCAAGCGCTAAGTCAATAATTAGTTTAAAGAGGTTTAGGAGTGAAATAAAAATCCTTACCACCAGCTTCTGTGAGATTTTGGCATTCACAAACCCAAATGTTAAGACATACAGGCAAGCATGTTTTTCAAACAGCTGAGTTGTAGACTTTTTATAAATTGTAATGGCCAGTGCGATAAGTAGTCCAATGTGGAGGCCTGGTGAAAGAACGCTTGTTCCCTGAAATGTAAATGGACAGAAAATTTGTCTTAGACTTCAGTCACACAGTAAGGACCAGATTTTATACATACTGCAAATTCCAGTAAACAAAATCAGAGTTGCCAAAACTTGGAAAAGTCCATTAGCATTACACCACTGCTATTAGTATCCTTTGCAGTGACCACTAATCAATTTGCTAAGAAAATTCATTGCTAGTTCCTAAGACAGAAGAAATCCAGTAACAGGCAGAAAGAAGGTAGATAATGAAGTCTTTGCTTTAGCCTTCCAACATTCACACGTCTGTCTGCTTGAATGCTTAAACAAATTAAACCCTTATGATCATCTGAAATGCAATAAATTATGGACATAAATTATTCAAACCTCATTCAGATTTTTAGAGCAACTTACTGCAATTGTAGATCCATTCTTTCCAACCCCTCCACCAAAGATGACGCAGAAGTAATTGAAACAAGAAAGTGCTGTTCCACACAGGATGCCAATAACTGCAAAGAACTTCAGTTCTAAGCCCACCAAAGGGACCTTAGCAGAACACAAAAAAAAAAACCAAACCAAACCAAAAAACCCACAACAAAACAAGAGAAAGACATTAGAGGTTATGCATAACATCTTTTTTTTAAAAAAGTGATTAAAGAAGCCACTCATACCTATTAAACAAATGTTTTATTTGAATTCTTGCTTTCCAGAGAACAAGCTCAGGAGGACAGTGTTTGGAATGTTTCCTTACTAAGGAAAAAACAAATATCTTTTGTAATGTTTAAACTGAACTTTTGAGTTCACTTGATCTTACTCTGCTCCTCCTTACTATGCTCTTCAAACATTTTTATTATATAAACAAAAACTTAACACAGACTACTGCACCACCAGGGTACAGGAAGGGGAAGGAGGACAGTTCCTTCTGTTTCACTGGATAACACAACACTGAACCACAGGAAACACAAACACCATCTGCCTGCTGTGTGTTTTGGTAGTTATTTGTATGCTGTATCTTTGCATATCATGAGACTATCATGAATAGTCTCCAGATACAAATTTTAATTAAACAGTTACCTTTTGGAATCAATTGCAGTTTCAAGGAAACTTCCAAAGGCAGCAGAGGATTAAAAAAAGAAGTAGTAATAAATTGAAACCATTGACTATATTTTTGAATATGTAGTGTTTTGAGATACAGCATAACTACAACAAATTTTAATAGTGAAGAAAAAAATCAATCATAATTAAACTCTAATGCACCTACTTTATTTTCCAACATGAAAATAAGCCTTCTGAAAACAGAAAAAAACCCATCTTGCAGGATGGGGAAAGGAAAAACTTTAGCTAAACATTTCTTAATTGCTGAGTAAACTTATGAATTTATTTAAATTACTGGTGATTTATATTTAGGCTAATTTGTATTGGTTATCAATAGTATGGAATGGTTTCAGCTCTTCCTTGTGGTGTAACCAAGTAGAATTTTAAATTTCTGAGTAAAGACCCTAGAAAGAATGAAGATCTTAAGTTTCATATATTTTTGACACTGTCCACTAAAGCCCATCTTTAAAGATCAGAATAAAAGTCAGAGACAGAAAACAATTCTTTAAATGTAGATATTTACATTTATGTGGCTGTGACATAACTGTTAAAAATCAGTACATGTGCATCAACACATAAATGTGGATTAACCAGAACACCCCCACTTCATCCCATGGTTTCATTATATTAAAGCATTTCATCCTTAAATTTTAAAATAGATCTTTTAACTGAACAGAAATGTATGTCTTACAATAGAATATACAAAATACATAAAACCAAACAAAAAACTATTTGCTAAAGTGCAGAGTATGAGTTCCAGATCAGAAGTTTATATGTGGCAGATGGGGTCTTTTTTCCTCTATGTAGCTCTAAATTGTGGATAGGGAGTCACACCATTATATCCAAGTTAACCACAACATCAAAATAAACGATATCTGTACAATAACCTAAACTAGAACATTAGACAAATAGGAGGTGTCAATGGTACTTGCACAGAACAGTTTCAAATACGACAGGAACTGTGAACACTTACAGGAACTGAACACTCCACAAGAACTCTGAACACTTAATACACTTACCTTATAGTCCCATACTGCTGGTCCTCCATATGCAGATATCAAGAGCAGCATTGTTATGGCTATCTGAACTTCAGTTACATCAATTCTATGAAGGAAAAAAAAAAGATTAGTTAAAGAAAAAGACGTGTGTGTGTGGGGAGAGGAGAATAAAAATCCAGTAACAGTACTTCAAATTACATCAGTATCCAGAGAATATTGCTTTCCTTGACTGAGAAAGGTACTCCATATGGAGGCACACATCTCTGGCTAAGATTTAAAATTAAAGCTATAATCCTTATCTGGAGCAAGCTACATATGATTTTAATGGGGGAAAATATTTAATGAATACATTGTTAACTATTTGAGAATTCTGTACAAAATTAACAGACTTGTTGATATGCAAGTATGAAATCAAAGTTTAAGGCAAGCTCATAAGTAAATGCAAACAAATATTTCCATTAAAAGCACAGCACATAAAAGCAGAGACTGTAAAGAGCAGGCTGGGACAGAAGGGATTTCTTTAAGCCATTACATGAAAACTTGACAGATGCAGCCTGCAGAACATAAGGGAGGACTGAGTCAGCGGATCGCTAAATATCTGTCCTGTTTCTGAGGACATGTAATTGCTATCTTGCTTTTTAAAAAAGGTGGCCTTGTATATCCTATCAAGTCTAGACTCTCTATTCCACCTTTTTTTCCTCTCAGACAACTCTTCATTACTGTATTTCATTGATGAAATGTTTTGAGAACTGTTATAGAAAAAAAGTTAAGCAGAGGCTCAAGAAAAAAAAAAACAATACTTCCAATAAAGCTTTAAAATAAATAATAATTTAAAAGAAAATAAAACTGTGCACATCAAAGGTACCTTTTAACATACCAAAGGTTTTGAGACAGGTACCTGATCTTCGTAAGGACGTTACCAGCAAACAGTGACAATGAATGCTCAAAATACAAGATTTCTTTTAGCACTTAGAATAAATTCGCTGTCTTGAGGGATTATGACCAAAGTCAACATGTATTGTTACTTGCTTAGCATGTGAACTGTTAGCACAGGAAACAGTGTATTTTTAAAGGGAGATAGCAATCAATTCTTGACTAATAGAAAACATTTATCTGAACTTGATAATCACGGTAACATTAAACTCTTTTCTTTCATCAGAAAGATGGCAATAAAATATGCTAAGTTTTATTACAACGTTCTGACTCTTAGTCTTAGAAGAGCCAAAGTTTAAACTTCAGCTAGGTGATAAGCTGAGGCGCTTGTCACTGCCTAAAGCCCCTCGAATGGCGAGTCCTTGTCGTCCTACACCATTGCATCCCCTCAATTTTACCAGCTGTCGTGCTCATCGGACTCTGGGATGAGCCAGTTCAGCTTGCCAGTCTAGTGTAGGCTTTCCACTGTCTGCCCATTTCACGAATTGGACCAAAGTCAACCGACACTGTCGTGCGACAGTGGTGCTGGGAGTGGGCTCTTCCCTCTCTGACAGGGATGAAGTTCATTGCTGAAATTGTTGGTTACCTCATACAAAAGTGTCCTTGTGCAAGTGCAAGTGTTCAGAGGTTGCACTCTGCACTATTAACACCTAGATTTCTAATCTGTATTGCCTTTGTTGCTGCTGGTGGGAAGAGGCTCAAGCTTGGATCATTTTATGTGCCAAAGTTTACTACTTAATTTTGCAGTGGCTCAGACTGTTGGTTGCAACAGAGCCCAAGCAGAGTCCAAACTTTAATCAGACACTGTAGTATTCCACATAACCTGACAATGTTACAATATTCAGCTCTCTGATCCTTCCTAGCCATCAGCACTAGGAATCTCTCATCTGTGATTTGATTTCTAAAATCAAGTGCTGCTAATTCAGGAACAGCATCAGTGAAAGCTTCCATCCATGTTACTGTGTACTATCATATTTAGAACACTACACTAATGCCTTCTTCAGTTAGACTCACACCTCTGTGCTTAAGAGAAACAAAATCATGAGCCTTGAAAACACCCCGTGACTGTTTTCACTGAACAAAAATAAGTTATCTTGGACAACAGTTGTGTCTGTTTAACTTCAAACAGTAACCATGGAACACTAGGCCATTCTGACCTGTTTGTACTATGCACTATCACTGTGTTTAGGCAGAAGTCACTAAGTTTTTAATGAAGAAACTTATGTGGTATCAGTGCTTTCCTGATGTGGGAAAATCATTCTCACACTTCATGCAAGAACAAAAGGCACAGAAAAGCAATCATGTCTGCAGAATGCCAGAGCTCATGGCACAGTCCATCTCCCTCCAGTGTGGCCCCACTGTCCTGTACAGAAATGATCCTATTTCAGCCAGCACTCTAAAGCACCTATTTTTGTTTACAGCACAAGATGTTCTTTAAAAATGTAGGATGTTGCAGCCAGGCAGAGAATTATAGTTTGTGTGGTAAAATGCACTATCAGCAAATCAAGAAGTGCCCTTAGCAATATCACAGCAGTATCTGCATTGATGCAGACACTGAACAGTATGCAGAGATAGCTGGTCACCAGCCTGTGTGCCCAGTGACGCTCAGATTTGCTAAGGTCCTTCTTGCAGGTCAAAGTTAAGCAGAACTCTGAACAAGTGATTTAATAACTGACTGAGATTAGCAGGACAGGCTTCATCTATCGCTTATTTCCAATTTTCCAATTTTAAAGTGCAGCTCTGCTTAAAAACTGCAAAAAGCCACGGCTAGACACCACCACAGCCATAAGAGGGTGCACCAATCTCCACACTATCAGCAGTTAAATTGAAATCATATCTTCTACATCAATGTCATGACTTCTCCTCCTACGCTGCAGTGAAACACATGAAATTTTTATCGTCACAAACAGTATCACAGCAACCTGCGACCTAAGAACTGTGACCTAACACAAAATCTAAAGGACATCAAAGCCAGTATGAGCCAGAGTAAAAGCAAGGCCCCCACATAAATGTGGGGTAATTCTTCAAGCACTGCCATAGCTCTGTGGAGCTCCTTGCTGAAGGATGCAGAGTTTGTTCCAAGGAAGACTGAAGATGGCTATTGAAAGGAAAACCCATTAGCAGGGCAATTTCTCTAAAAATGCATGTGCTTCAGTCTCCTAGGGCTGAAACTGTTCTGTGACTGGGAGATTACAAAGGGAGGTACTGCAGATGTTTGCTCTGTCCCTACTCCTACACAGAGCACTTGTCTGCAATGTAATCAAGACCTCTCTGGCCTGAATCTGTATGGAGCTTGTAAGGGTTCTGAGAACAAATCCACAGACAGAAGAGCCAAATGCATGCAAACAAAGTATATACAGCTAAAATCAACTGCTAAAAGAACAAGTCCTCAGTATTATGCTGTTTAAAGGTCTTGCCAGGTAAAACAAAAGTCTGCTTGAGTGGAAGGGAGATGAGAAAGAAGGTGCTAGGAAGAGAAAGCAGAGAGTAAACCAAGAAGAAACTGAAAGCAAGTAGCTAGCAGTCTCAGACATTAAGCCACATGTACGTCTAAAGACACCTACTTACTTTCCAAACCTTAGTATGCCTGATACATATGTCTGCCAGTGAGCAGAATAGAACATGAACAGTCCCACAAAACAACAGAAAAACAACCAGTCAGGATTTGTTCCTAGTCGGATTGCTATGCAGGATCCAAGGACAACAAAAACTGAAAAGCAGAAATGAACACGTTAGTTATACACCCTCTTTGCTTGAAATTAAGAGAAATTGAAAAAAAAAAGGAAAAAAAATCACAGGGTACTTTACATCACAGTAATGCTATGACTGATACTTCACTGAGTAGCCAACCTGCTAAACCTCAGGGACAGTCCTGGCAGGAGAGACCAAAATGCAGCCCTCCTTCTCTGCCAAGCGAGGGCCCCACCTTCTATCCTACAGTGGTTCTCCCTTCTTCGGGCCTTGTCATCACGTTTTCTTTGCAACACCGACAACTTCAGCTGAAGGGCCCAGCTCAGAGAGACTGGCAGCTGCACTTCCCTGGCACGTGAGGCATAAAGAATGTACTAATTCCCAGGGCAACTGGTTTCAGTCATTAAGCTATATAGAAGGCATTGGCACCACCAGCAGCTAAATTATAGAAAGTGAAACTGAGCAAGGCTTACTTTTTAAGGATTCACAACTTTTAAAAAACTCATTCTTCTAAGGAATATAAATTTTTCCTTCTCCTAAGTGCCAGGCTGGATGCCCTACTACCAAACTGACATTTTGTCACCTCACTCTGTAAGTTGAGTCCTTAGTTTCACATGCCAGCATCAGTCTTTTACGTCCTTAAAATACTTTATTGGGCATCACCTGTACCCCACTGGAAAGCACAGGCATGCTCTTTGTTCACCATCCAGCTCATTCAAAGAACACTCTACGTGAAGGAGCACACAAAGTAAGAGCAGAATGCATCTTACCCAACATCTGAAATATCCCCTCTGATACTGGTCAGGGGTGCAAAGGTCAGAAGCAGACTTGGCTGCACTGACCAGGAGATGATGAAGTTATCCTAAAAGATGGGAATATATACTGACTCTGCTTTGAGCAGGGGTTTGGACTAGATGATTTTCAGAGATCCTTTCCAACTTCTACAAACCTGTGATTAATCAGCTCCTCTTGAAAACAGGTAACTTTATAAACTAGGACGGATAATAGCAGGTTAAGGCTACCTGTGGAAATAGAGTCGCAACCATGATCAAAGAGTTCTCCTAGAGGAGAACTACTGTTTGTTCTTCTGGCTTGCTTCCCATCAATGGCATCCAGAGACTGGTAGATAAAAAGTCCCAATGCACCCAGGATGTATGCCCAAGAAGGTGCCTGAAAGAGATTCACATAAAAGGTCACTGGGTAGTTCCCAATTTCTTAGCTGATAATCTGTAAGTGTTCAGCACTGAACTATACTATATTGTTACTTAATGGGCAAACCAAACACATTGCACTAATTTCTATATGAACTGTAGTTAACTACCATAATTAACTAGTCCAGATACACCAGTGGAACACAGGTCCCTCTATTTACTTTAAAAAAACCCCAAACTTTACCTTTTCTGCATCAACTTATTTTTCTAACTTAAAACCACACTATTTCTATAATTATTTGCATTCTTTGTGCTGAAAAATGTTATAAGATGAATCTTTAAAAATAAAGTAGTGGCAAAACACTTATTAAAACTCTTAGCATCTGAGAAGACAGCCACTTAGATGATTTACTAAGATACACAATATACAGATATACAAATCTGTTCCACTTTTTACTAACTAAAGACTTCAGCCTCTAGGGAAAGATATTTTTTGCAACATATAAAAATTGACTACATAGGCACTTTGGACAGAGTTTAAACAAATTAAGTCATTCACTAAATATGAAGGAGCAACTATCAACATACAGTATAAGAGTTTCAAATCGAGCTGTGACTTAGTTACATTAACACCAGTCAGGTTCAGAGGAACTGTTCTGCAGTGCTTCCTTTCAAAAGCATTATTTTCATACGGACAGTCAGTATGGCTTTGTCTAGGAATTAGGTTTTGCTTAAAATTACTTAAAACACCTATTGAGCAAAGCACAGGTAACATTTTTGCCTCAAGTCGTGTCCAGTGGTATCCTTAGCATTTAAAGCATTGTTGACGAAACGAGAGTCAAAGTCAGGTATAAATGCTGGAAACACAACTTGCAGGTTAAACAAGTGAACACTCACAGAGCCTTATCCTCCTCCCAGCCCCTAGGTAAGGGACAGCTGCTGCAGTGCTACACCTCTGCAATTCCTCTCCTGCAGCACACACTGACCAACATGATTACATGTATTCCCTAAATCCAGTCAGTAAAGGCTATTAAGCAGGTTTAGACAGCAGGTCAGCTCTCATCAATATTACTGTGAAGTGCCACAAAGGTAATCTTCAGTGTTCTACGAGACGTCCTTGCTGCAACATACTTTTACTGGCTATGAAAAGATTGAGATATATCGAAACTTGTCATCCTAATCCCTGGATTTTGGCAAGTAAACCAGACCACACCTGGCAATTCTGCACAGGACACCACTGGCTTTTTGGTTGCATTAGGCTCCCTTCTTTTGCAACCATGTACTTCTAACTGAAATAGATTTTAGCTTGCTTGAAAGTTATCAGGTTCTCCATATCACAGATGAAAATAGACTGTATCCAGTGCTAAATATGCTAGCCAAATTCCTTAGCCACTCTGCATTCACCCCAGTGTGAGGCACATCACCAATTAAGTCAAATGCCAGAGCTTGGGCAGTTTCTTTACTTGATCATTTCCATTGTTGAAACACCACTCAGGAACAGAAACCTGTTATGGCACAATTTTTTTATCATTAGCTGTAGTGCTATGCTGCATGCATAGAATCAGCACAGTCTTTTTAAATGTAAGCTCCATGAAATACAGCCTCAATTCTAACCAGAACACAAGGTTTGCATGTTGGTCACTATAGTTAGTTTAAGAAAGTTTCCGCAATCCATACAACCTGATGCAAGAATTTTTGTTTAAGGTAACAATGACTACATTTATCTTACTGCAAAACAACTCTAATATAGTAAATGTAAAAAGAAAAAAAAACAAGTCAGCTTTAACTCAAACTTCTCTTATTAGGTCTTTTTGACAAAGCAGTGTTTTTTGTCTACTTGCAAGCTATAGGTATAATCATTCAGACTGCTGATCCAAATCTGTTTTCAGTAGCTCCTACTGGGACAAATCAAAGCAACAGCCCTCCCAGACTCCAAAACTAAAGTACTCTGTCCCTTGATGATCTGGAAAAGCAGCAGGAGAGCATTCTTCCCAGTAAGGATCATCTGTATCCATCAGAACCTGTAGTGGATGTATCAGTATCCCCACAGTTGAGGAGACAGGAAAAAGATCCCAGTAAGAACAGGGGAACAGGTGTCAGAGAGCTTAGAAACACCACCTGAAGCATTTCACCCCCAGACTGTCAGTCCAAATTTAACCCAAAGTGGTAATAACCAAAATTCATTTGTGATCAACTGTCATTTAGTGTATTAAATTAATGCTCTAATGTTTTAATCAGTAAAACACAGTTTTCCAAATTACCAAAGGTGCACAGAGGTTTCCAAAGTTCCTAATAACCATGGATTTTCTCTGCTATCCACCCTCTCAATACAACTACAGCTGCTGTCTCTTCCGCCTTCTCACATGCCTGGCTCTCCATCCAGGGATGTCCCCTGACAGCTTCCCACACTGGACCCTAGTTTGCAAATTAGAGAAGTGGGAACATTTGAGAATGTTGACATGGCTGACAAACTGAGCAGAAAGGTCAGGAGGCTCTCAATAATCATCAGCTTCTCACTGATGAGGTGTTTATTATCACTGCCCAAAGCTATATTCTGCCCAAGCAAATGTATTATTTGGCCAGAGCCAGGTGCCATTCTCACGGAACTGGAAGAGAACACAAATCTGGGTGAAGGCGGCCAGGAGTAGGGGAGAAGCTTCTCTGCTTCAATTCAAAAGGATGTCTGAAAGACGACACAGGCCCAGAATCTTGTCACACACATTTTTGATACAGCAGGTTTGGTAATCTACTGAACCAGAGGGTGTCAAAACAAACACATGTGCATGTTGTGTTTGACAGGTATATGTGATATGCCTCTCCTTTAGGAAAAAATGGAGGTAGAACAGCAGCTTCCATGATTCCATCCCACGAAAGAGCACAGAAAGCTGCAGAAGACGACATGTGTCAGGGAGATCCCTTAAAACTTCTTTAAAGCAAAGCTCTCAAGTCCAGAGAGTTCAACAGGCCAAGCTTTTGCAATATTCAAAGATTCAGTTCCCTTTAATCACTCATCACCTTTAGCCATAATCACACTTTCTCAGTCCACAGTTAATAGCTTTGCCCCAGTTTACATGGCCCCTCTTTGGAACAAATCCAGAATAGCAAGAGACTTTTTGACTGGACTCCCTCTCTCTTCCCCCCAAATATGGATCATTTCCCTCGTTTCTGTTTGGCACAAAGGTCTATGTGCAACTGTACTAATAGCAGAAGAAGGGAGGGGGCTATTCAAACCTGAACTACAGCAGAGAAAGAGGGCAGGGTTGAAAAAAATAAAAATAATAATCAAATAATCATACTGCAATCCAAGTGCATTTCATGCACACCAAGGACTCCCTGCATTCCTTTAGCATCTTCCTCTTTCCAACACCCTCCCTCTGAACTTCCTTCCTTATGCGTCAGACTTTCAATGTTTTACTTCATGCCAAAAAAACTCCCTCTCCCATTCAAAACTGACTGCTCTGTTTCTCACTGTGGGGTCTTGGCTGAATTTCCCACTCCACTCAGTGCTTTACACTTGTCTACCAAGTCAGGGGCTTCTTCCTTCACACTCCCCTCCCCTCTGCTACAGACACATACACCCAGTTCATATCAGCTTCTCTGGTTTGACCTCTTCTTCTACTTCTCTACTTCTCTCCCCAAGTTGTGCCCTTGCTGTTTATATAATATCATCCCTGCCAATATCTTCCCCTCTTTTTTCCCTCTGGCAGGAAAAACAACAGGACAGTCCCTCTTTCAGTATTAAAGGTGGTTTGGATTTTTTTTTGTTTGGAGGGTTGTTTTTCTTGTTTTTAAGAAAGTCTTTTTAAAAAGAGAGAGAGAGAAGCAGAGCCAGCATCTGGCCAATGTTCCTCTCCATCCAAGCAGCTAAAAGTAGAACTAGCTGGAGTCACCTAGACCCTCCCCTGCTTTTTGGTCTCCCTAGATGTATGGCTTTCTGAACAGCACGCTTCAGCAAGTGTGACACACTTTTATAAATTCACTACACTGTTCCTTAATCAATTCTACTTTATAGCTAGAAATCACAAGGCTCCCTTCCTTCCCTTGGCTTCTCTGCATGAGAACCTTTGAGCCCCTGCTCCCTTTTGCTACCACTGCCCAAACTGCAAATCCACAATCCATGGTTTTCTCTTCTTGTCTTCCCCTTTTCCCTCTATTCCCAGTTTTTTGCTTAGATCCTGCTGTAACTGCTAGGAGATTTTTAATAGATATAAATTCAATACAAAGTCATAATTACGGTTAGCGTGCACTTCTGTCCTAAAATTCTAGCTTCCCAAAGCATTCTACAATTCTATGACTCCATAAAAAGGGTAGATCTAGACTAAATATAAGGAAGATTTTTTTTTTTTTATGATGAGGGCTGTAAAGCACTGGCACAAGTTGCCCAGAGGGGTGGCACGGGGCTCTGGGCAACCTAGTCTAGTCGAAGAGGTCCCTGCTCATGGCAGGGGGTTTGGACAGGATGGCTTTTAAAGGTCTCCACTCAACTACTCTGTGATTTTAGAGACACCTGTGGCTGAGCTTGAAGGATGACCAAAGCTAGGCCCCTCCACAAGCAACCACGAAAGCAGAGGATCAAAGTTTCCTTCCTCCCTTTTAAAAATATGGGGAATTCTCTAGTTTTCTTCCTGGTTTCACTCAGAATGGGGAGGAGTACATGAGATTCACCTGCAAAACCTAAAGAATTGACTGTAGCTACTTCAGAGACATCTGCCAGTAATAGAGCAAAACAATTCACTGTCAAATGGTGGGGATAAAATGGAAATCCTCACCCAAAAAGTGCTCCTTTTGCACTCTAAAGCAGCAAATACACACTTGCTCATACTTAATGTCAGCAAAACTTTTCATTTCTAAATATTTTAAAATTCATATCAAAACACTCCCCACAAAAAAACCCAACCAAACAAAACCCCACAACCCAAGCTGCAGTCACAGTGAAGAAGGTATTTCAGCCCTCCATAGAAGAGGAAATGTGCAGGTGGTGTCATCCCCACCACCACACCGGTATATTATTTTTAAAGATTACTGTCCTAACTTACAGAGAGTAGAAAACTGGATAAACACACAACAAAAATATACACGAATGGATTCTGTTTACAACAGTGCTTGAGGGGTGCAATCTGCTAATGGCTTAGCTGCAAATAAGAAGGCTTATGTTGAAGCATGCATTTGCAGGAGGCAGTGAAACAACCCATGTTCCTACTAGACAAGAAGACATTACTGAAACAGACAATATTTTTATAAATACAAAACATATGTGTTAGTAACAAATTGGCTTTTAGTGGCTGCTGATGCTGATGAAGATAAAAAGAACAGTGTATAGGGAAATAATGGCTCCACATCAAGAGAACAAGGGAGCATTGTACGGTTTGAGACATTAATTGCACCGGGGTTAGGGGTAAGCAGTATGAAATTGTGGAAATCAATGCAACAGGGCATAATGGAAGCTGCAAGTACAAACAAGTTCAAAACAACTGATTCAAAATGCAATATCATGAGGTGGAAAGCGTCTGTGGGGAAAGAGATCCATCAGTTGCTGTTCTAGCAAGTACCCAGGTAGAATCCCTTGCGAAGAAACTGCTAAACCGACAGTCTTCTGGCAGCTGGAGGCGTATACTGGAGAAAGATGTCTTTTCTAAGCATCTGTTAGCAGTTACTCTGAGGGATTTCAGCTAGCAGTCTTACTTGGTTTGGGCAATTTGTACAAACATCAAGAGTTCTATGTTTTCAATAAAGGCCTAACCAAAATGGCCCACTTAAGAGTGATTAGGGAATAAAAAACAATAAACCAACTCTTGTTTATTTTATCCAAGTCTTCTATCCAGTGCTCCTACCCTTCCACCAACAGAATATAACAAGTTCTGTATGTCCATCAGGTAATCAAAACTTGTTCATGGATGGAAGAGGTGCCTTGGCCATATAGAGAGGTGACGTTGAAGTGCACTATGATATTAGTTCATTCTGTGACTTCTGTCATCTTTAACATGATCTTCGGTTCCACCTACCCTGTTCGGCCTACACATTCAAGTCAAAACTACAAAGCAGATATTACAACAGTAATTACAGCACCTATTAGTGTTGCAACAGTTTTAGCTCTTTCAAAAAGCCATCCAGAAACATGACCTCAACTTAGGTGGAAGACAAGCCGAGTCATTAAATAAGCAGGAGAGAGAATGATGCTTCTGAAGTGATGCAGCAAGAGAATATCAGGGCCACTCTCAGAGTGCAGAGGCAACAAACAAAACAACACGATGAGTCCAGCTTCACACTACGTATTTAAAAAGGATATACTGGTATCTGAATAAAAAAGTGTACTCCAAACTATAGGTTCTTATAAAATTCAGCTTCCACAATTAAAAACAAAACAAAACCTAGTAAAGTTCCTAAAACCCAACCTAAGCTTTCCTGAAAGTAATAATTCCCTGGATGTGTGCAATTCAACTTTTTGTAAAAGAGTCCTCAAGAGAAAAATAACTTAAAATTTACTTCTTTTATTTTTGAATAGCAAAAAGTTGAAATAAGCATTCAGACACATAGCTGGCACGCGACTGATACTTTCATCACAAAGCTAAGCTAAAGGTAGCAGTTCCACAAGCATTTTAATTCTGAAAGTGCCACTGGAAGACAATCACTGGTTTCCAACCATTCACTGTCATCTCTCTTCTCCTTCCTCCTACTGCCCAACACCAGAGTGCTTCTACCTGGTGATGTATATCAGGGGAGCGGTCAGGGTGAGACTAAAGCAAATTTAATTTTGTTCTGGATCAGATTCCTGATATGTCTGCCACAAACACCTCTGCTAGCACAAAGGGCAAAGCAACTAGAGAAAATGAAATGTTCTTCTGACAGGCACACTCACCAAAGTAAGTCTATATTGTTAAAAAAAAAAGAAAACCAACCAACAGCCAACCTCAGCTATGAGGATTTAACCCATCAGAACACAGGAAAAACAGCCACCTTTCAAGGTGTTTTAACCACATAAAGCAATTTCCCCCCGATATTTCCTACGCTAACTACCATAAAGATATTGCAATGGGAAACTTTTAACAAGCTGAAAGATCTGACAGAGCTCCTTAAATTGTCAAAGAAACTGCAGGCGACACAGTTCAAGTGACAGCAGCACCAGCCCACGTTAACAAGCCTCTTTTCCCTCCAGAAGTTAAAGCAATCAAACATTTCCCACACGGGGACGGGGAAACACTCGAGCTGCTATCAGCTATCACATCTGCCACACAACCGAGCCGCAGCTGTGCGCCAGGCGATGCTCAGGCGGCGTGAGCCATGTCCCGTGGGCAGCTCTGCCCTGCTCCGGGCACAGCCCGACCCTCCCTCCTGCCCAGCAGCTGCTTCTGTCCGCACGGCCCCCGTGTCACAGCGCTCCTCCGCGGCTGGGTCACCTCCCTGCCTCCCCTCCTTCCCAGCGAGCTGCCCTCGCAGAGGGGCGCGCCGGGGATCAGGGACGGTCCCTGCAGCGGGCAGGGGTCCCTCGCACCGGGGATAAGGGACGGTGCCTGCAGCGGGCAGGGGTCCCTCGCACCGGGGATAAGGGACGGTGCCTGCAGCGGGCGGGGGTCCCTCGCACCGGGGGTGCGGTGCGGGACGAGCGCCCACCAAAGGCCCGCTCCGGTCAGCGCCAGGGCAGGGGAGCGGAGCGGAGCCCACCGAACCTCGTCCTCTCACAGCACTCTGGCATTCAAACCTCCGCGCCCACCTCCGGCCTGACCCCACAGCCAGAGCCGCCCCGCCGCCCCCGGGGCACGGCGGGCCACGCGTGTCGCCCGGAGCGGCCGCCCCTGCTCGGGCACGGCGGGGCACGGCCCGGGGCTG
>VWZF01004871.1:831423-875967 GCA_013396755.1 Sclerurus mexicanus
GTGAGGGCAGGGCTCGGGCAGCAGGTGACATGTCCTACCTGCAGCAGCAGCACAGGTGACGTGCCCTGCCTGCAGGAGCACAGGTGACATGTCCTACCTGCAGCAGCAGCACAGGTGACGTGCCCTGCCTGCAGGGGGGTGACCCCGCGACATCGGCCAAGGGTCCCGCCACCTCCCAGGGGACACCCATCTTCTGGGGAGTTCTGCCTTTGGCGTGTTATGGGGCACCTGGACATGGTGTTACTACTTTGCCACCTGGACTTGCTTAGAAAAGGTGCTTCAAAGCAAATACACCTTCTCAGCTGTGGCACATCAAATTGTTTGAATTGGTCCCGTGAAGGGTTTTACATGTATCCCTGAATCTGTAGAAAGCCTCTGAGTAAGGCTGAGGAAAGGTGAGCCCTGTGCAGCTGTTTGAAAGATGAAGTAGGAAGTGTAAAATGCATCCTGCAATGCATATTATAAACCCAAATAACATCTTCTTAGTATCAGGAATTCTTTCTCAAGTTGCTCCATTAAGAGCCAGAGAATGCAGGTTTCTGGCCAGACAGAAAATTTCCAGACAGAGCCACTTCCTATTATTCAAAATGAGCTGATTCACTTCAGCTGATGAGGTTAATCTGGTTTTGCAGTATGTACATTCCAAGTGCTATGTCATTCATCAGCTGATTAAATTAATAGTTCACTGAAAACAGTGTGGTACAGCAGTTGTAATTAGAGGCCAAAACAGAGGAGAGAGAAACTGCTAGCAAAATAAGAGGTAACATATAACATCATAAGGGAAGATTCAATAAGAGCCAGCTAGAGAATGGCAAAAGGGAAATGTGACAAATTCACAACCAGCCAAATCCCCAGTCCACTGGTATCACTGGGTTTGGAAGAAGGTAAAACTCGGTTTCTTTTAATACCCTGTGCATTACTGTGGTCAGTGAACATAATGGTACTGGTATTTATGGTGAGATTGCTCAAGATCTTTGTGATACCAAGAGGAAAAAAAGAGAAACTGGGAAAAGGAGGGGAAAATCAGTGGTGTAAAAAGTGACGGCTGTGTGAGTAGAGGAAGAAACGGATTCCCTACTGAATTAATCACTGGATTTGGGGAAGGGTTTATTTTAATCTAAAAAATATTCAGCAACAAAGCATAGAACAAGTGAAAATAGAATTTTAAGTCCAATGTATTTAGACTTCCAGTGTTTCCTTAGCATTCAGGATACAGTTTTGCTTCTAAATGTTCTCTGCTTCAGCAAAGCAGCAGCTTTACTTGTCAGTCAGGAAAGCAGGACATGAAAATCAAGTGACAGTAAGTACACTGTGCTTAAAATAGAATGCCTTTTGCTCCAGAATCTCAAAATGCAATAAAAGACTTTCATAAAGTAAGAGTAACTTCACAATGCTCTGTAAAAGGTGGCAATGTTATACTTTTTTTTTTTTCCCTTAGAAAGAAGTTCGGAAAGCCAGAAATACTTTTTATAAAAAGGATATTTTTAACAATTTCTAACTCTTCATAAAGACCTCCATATAAACCGTATATCCCAATTTAAATAATTTTTGAAAGATTACATGCCTTTTTTTACTCCTCCCCTTCCTATATTTGTGAGATTGTTTTTAGTGAGGAAAAGTGTGCTGGCAGTGGCCATGATCTTTCAATGCAAATGGGTAGCTACAGTGCCTGTATCGAGCTCCACATACAGCAATATGAGAATGGGTCTGCATTTACACAACTGTAACTTTTATATGCCAAATATCCTTCCATGGGCAAGAAGATCAAGCCAAGAGAAGACAAAATATTTTTCTCTGGCTTCCTTAAAACTAAACCCCTTTTTTTTCAAATCAGCTTTGATTCCTCTTTTTGTGTGTATCTATGTGTGTTTACATGTTTGGGTCTGCCTTCTTAGTCCAGGTATTAATTTTCCTTGGCTTATGTGAGTCAAACTGTACACCAAGGCAGAGCTTTCAAAAATATTGAATTCCTACTAGGTATGGGAAAGTGTGCAGGAAAGAAAAACCTTATTAAAGATTGTACTGCACTATAACTTCAGCACCTACTAGCTGGTGGATACTGTACATAGCAAACAGGTAATATGAATAATGCACTTAGCTGAAGATTTAAGCTGGTTTGACATCAGGGAGCACAACCATGAACTACTACTAGTTTCACTGCTACCTGAGCTTTTGTGTTTTGCTGTTACTTTATCTGTTACAAGTGGGTTTTATTTGCTGTCCTCTGGTACTCCCGATATCTCTTTCAGGTTCACTGATAACCTGGAAATTCCATGTGACACTGGAGAAATTTCTTCTTGGGAGCATTGTGCCACATCTTTTACAGTATGACATTCTGCTGCTTCTGTTCCTCTCTAAGTCATTCTGCCTGTAGTTGTTGTTGTCTTTGGTACATCTTTATTCTCCTAAACTGTTGTTAGCTGCAGATTTTAACACTTTTAACACTTTCTTAACTGTGAGTTTGATCACTATTTCACCTATCAAACATCATCCCTAGAGAATCCCATTAGGCAAATCATCATAAATCAAAACTTTACCTTTTATTATTCTCAATAGAAGGCTCTGCAGTCTCTCTTAGATCTACTAAAAATCCCTTTCCTGTTCCCCGACCCCCCCAAACATTCCTCTCAAAGTCAATTAATTTTTAATCCAGAGGCTTGGCTGCTCAGTGTAGTTGGTGAGAGTATGAATTTATAGCACACTAATGCCCACTCATCTCAGTTCCACCCACAGACCGACACCCAGTATCTCCTGCTGGTGTGGTTCATCTCCAGCCCAAGGGACAGCCAATGGCAAATGCTGGGGAACACAACTGAGGAGGAATTGAGGGCATCCAAGTATAAGGCTTACGTCCACACAGTGAAAAGTAGCTTAGTTCAGCTTGTTGTTTAGCACTGCTGGCAGCTGGTAGAAATTAGAGCAGCTAATTCCATCATCAGAGGGCCCACAGAAGCTGAGGTTTATGCTGGCTTCCAGGTTAATGTGTGTGTGTGTGTATTAAGACTGAGGAGGCAGAGAGACACAAGCTTGAAGCTGTAAACATCATTGCTCACAAAGTGGAGACGGCTGTGTGCATCATTTTTGGCTTCCTGACAAGCACAAACACAATAACTGTAGCTTTTGGTGCTGACTATAACGGGCTGATACTCCCTTAAATGAGGAGCATGTGCTTAAATGCGTAGACCATCATGGCATTTATTCAAACTGACCTGCTTCCAAAAGCCTTTTGTACTTCAAAATAGATGGAGTGAGTCCCAATTTACTGGTGAGATAGAGAAGAAACAGAAATTGTTAATCCTTTATGAAACTCTCAGCAAATGTGTTGCTTTCTTTCATGTGTAGAAGAGTATTGATTTTGCAGGAGCAGAGTGAAATGCAGGTGTGTGGGGGAGTGTCCAGGATCACTGGGAATGTGGAATCACTTTGCTGTACAGATAGCAGTACAGGAAGAATCACAAAAATAGAAAGGAGGGAGAGAAGAAAAAGGATCTTAGAGTGAGTAAGGTTCACACAACAACATGAGAAAATGCATTCAGATCCCCAAAGTGAAAGAAGTGGTAATTCCACTGTAAAAACACCAGCTCAGTCATGGCAGTTCACAGTAACACATTCTTTTATTATTGTGTAATTACTGACTGCTGAATGTTTGAAAATGTGCTAACACCAAGTAAACATCTTGTAATGTACTACTGGTTAAGCAGGCCTTTATCTTTATAAACCATAATGGGAGATCAATCATTAGCCAGTAAGCACATAACCTGCCCTGTCTGTACATCCAGAGTGAGAACTGGTAAATAAATGACAGGCCAATAGGGAATTGACAACCTGACCAAAATAGGTGTGACCTTGTATCTCACATGATTCAGAGTCTGCTGAAGACTTGGGGACAATTACCCCCACTCCTAAAATACTTGGAAGTTAAGGATGCCAGAGTTGGAGAAGTAACATAGCTATTTTTCCCTGTCTCAGGCACTTTTGCCTTGCATAGTGATCTCACTAGTGCTCTGGTCTGAGTCCCTTTTCTGATACAACCTACACCTCCACGAATTGCTGCAGAAAGGGAACCGATTCAGAATGATGGAAGCAATTGCAGCTGGCATTTATAACGTTTAAAATATTGAAAACATAGGTACAAAATTGCACGTATCTGTAGCATTTATCTTCACTCACATTCTGTGTCATGTATCTTAAAGTGTAAGCCCATTGGGTTAGGTAATAGCTGATACTGTTTTTCACTCAGTGTGGTGGGCACGAGTTCCTGCTTTAATGTATATGAAAGTTAACAAGAAATGTGGTAAGAGGAGACAGGAAAAAACATAAAAAATAGTAAACAAGAACTTAGTAGCTCTTAAACACTTCATATTTATTGTACATTAAATAAAACTATTTCAATTAAGTTGAGAGACCGATGGGTTGGATTTAGGAAATCAAAACTTCTATAGGAAGATATGTTCAGCTTAAATGATCATTAAGTACATATGTATTAGTTACATTATAGTAAAACCATATTCTGTTAAACAATTCTCAAGTGAATAAGATACATTATCAGAGGTATGTATTCCAAGGGTCTTATTGCACAGCTACTGGCTAATCCATGTACTTCCAGTCTGAGAAAGATATGCTTTGTGCCGCCGAGTACAGACTCTGATTGCCTCCTCATGTTTATTACACAGTTTCTCCTCTTTCCTCATTAAAAAACAGAACACAATACCAAACAGAAAGTAAAGCTGAACATTACAAAACGTGTGTTGTCTTCAGTTCATTTCATTTCAACCCTAAAGCAATCCATGCGTATTCTTTCTTTTCAGTAAGAGAAGGTAGGGAAAACAAAAGAACAATGAAGAGGGGGGGAAAAAAGGGAAAAAATAATAAAATCTCCAACCACACGTGTTTTCTGTCATTGCAAGCATTACAATGCTGTTACTCTGCTACCATCTTCCAGTGCAGTGGGAGGAAACACTGTGGACGGACTCTCACTTCCCTTCAGTTTTGTCTGCCTGTAATTCACGCATATACGAATCAATGATATGCGGAGGCACTCCATCCATCAATAGCTTGAAGAACGAAAGCCCACCTACAAACAAGAAAAAGATAATCTTCAGGCTGAAGGTTCCTGGAGCAACAGCTTTGTACCTTTATTTTCTGGCATAATTGGCAAGTTTTAGTCAGTCCGTATTGCATACTTTGAGATGTGGGAAAATTCAACCCTGTTCAAAAGTCCAGCATGAGGCTTAGCCATTATTTAATGGGTACTGTACAGGCCTTTACTGTCCTCTTGCACAGGGTGAATTTTATTTCCAGGGTATCATATATTCAGTCATTTATCTCACCCCATGCAATAGTCTGTGATAAGCTTCTCTTCAAATAACTCTCTTGGCTTTCCATCAGGCTGGGTGGAGCACGGTCAGAGATGGAAGTCAGTGGAGAGGGAACAATGTAGAAAACACCTGACTGTGATGAGTTGTGTAAAACATGCAGAGATATTCGATTTATTCTAGTTTTGGGTCTTATAATAGTTTATAAGTATTTAGCAAACTATTTTTCCTGTTGCTTGAAAATAACAATTGGGATGATGCATGTGGATGAATCATATGAAAAAAACCCCATAATTTTACATATAGATGCCTTTAGTCTTCAGAGAGAAATTATCAAAATTGAAACTTTCCTCTGCTGGGGGAAGTCCAAAGAATCATTTTGGGTTTGCTTTTAAATTCACCTTTGAATTCATTTTTTGTTGGGGTTGTTCAGCCTGGAGAAGGCTCCAGGGAGACCTTACACCACCTTCCAGTACCTAAAGAGAACTTACAAGATGGCTGGAGAGGGGACTTTTTAGAAGGGCATGTAGTGATAGGGCAAGGGGTGATGGCTTCAAACTGAAAAAGGGTGGGGTTAGATTAGATACAAAGAAGAAGCTCTTTACTATGAGGGTGGTGAGACCCTGGCACAAGTTGCCCAGAGGGGCTGTGGATGGCCCATGTCACTGAAATCAAGGTCATGGAAACTAAACAAATGGATAGTTCTGTTGATTTCATGATTTCCAAATTATATGAAACAGGGAAAACGATAAATATTTTGCTAAAAACTTTAGAATCTGCCCTTTCTCCACACAAATGGTGTCATTTGCTTTAAAAAAGCTGTGTACCGTTACTATTCCCCTTACAACTCTACATGAATATTGTGTTCTGCAAGTTGCAAACCACCCACTGATAACTGCACTTACCTTGTGAGCTTTTCCTGGAACACACCAAAAGCTTTAAAGCAAAAGTACATTGCCAGGATGAAGATAACACTGTCTGAGTGCTTCGGCTAAATGCGATTCAGCTGATAGTTACATACAGCATTTATCCCGAGTATGAATTTTTAAGAATTTATAACCTTTATTAACACAAGGATTATCCAATTAAAGTGCAATTAGTTACTAGTGATTATGAGACTGCACTGTCTCATTTAACACTGTCATTGTGGCAGAATTGTTCGCTCCCAACCTTAGGCAGATGCACAATACAGACAAAAAAAAAAGGCATGCTTTTTGTCATTCTTTCAGCTCATGGAGTGCAAGTTGTGATACGAATCATTCATTTTTAAATGAAGTTAACTGTGGAATAAATATTTCGTTTATGTAGAGGTATATTCCTATAAAAATAACTTACTGTAAATGCAAAATGCTCTTTTATTACTTGCATTTTATTCATGTTAATTAATTATGCTAAGTCATGCACTGTTAAATTCCATAGAAACATGCACCATTAGAAGATAGTGGGATGTACTACTAAGAAGAATTACTGTAACAAGCAATTATTATAAAAATCTGAATTTATATGCACTAAAATTATTGTGCTACTAATTTTAAAAACCATTTTCATTAAGTGACATAATGAAAATCATGCCATACTAGGCAGACATTGTATGACGTGTAAACAGACATAAGCTTCATATGCAAGAACCATATGAAAGCTTACCTTAGATGACAATATACATTCAAAAATCCTTACTGTGTAACTAAGGGAGAGAGAGAAAGAGAAGGAACAATTTAATTGCAAACACAAAAGTAGAGAGAAAGTGTTGAGTGAAATTATTATTACAATTATGTCAAGATGATAATTTAATCCTTAGTCATGTAAAATATGTAGGAATAGAAGCACATGAAGAGTAAAAGGTAGGGATCCAGTTCCACTTCAAAATTATCATTAATATGTAAAAGCTATATTAATATGTACAAGTAACTATAAAACCTGTAATTAGTCTAAAGTCTAGATTGGAACCAAATTATGCAAATTATATTTATGATAAAAGTTTCCAAATGTAGCTTCAAAGAAGCTAACACATATATATATAGTATTTTCCACCAGGGAAAAAAGCACACACATAACACTGAAGGATATATATATATATATGTGCTGAAACTCTGTAAGGCAAAATAATCAAGTACAGACTAATTACATACCTGTGCACTAAAGTATGTTTGTCATATATTCACATTTCCATTACTTAAAGCATGCTATTTACTCTATAGGAGCCCTTACCTTTAATGAAACATTTTGAATCTATAAAACAACCATATATGTACATTTTTTTATGTGTATATATATAAAAGCACTCAACTTTGTAACTATTGTAGCCTTTTAAGAAAAATACCTTAATACTTCAAAAGCTACAGGAACATTATCTAGTCCAATCTCCTAACCTGTTTTAGGTTTGAAATGGAAGGTTTGGATGATAATATACTGCAGACTGGTTTCTGGGCATCACTGTCATTTTAAAACTGCACTGTAAATATTCTGACACTGGGGCAAGGTTGCAAGAAAATACATTTCCATAGAAAAAGTGAAGTTCTCTGAACCCCACTGACCTTGAATGTAAAATAAGTTCTAGAAGAAATAAAGTAAATGAAGTAAGATTTTTCTGCTTGTAAGTAATTGAATCAAGATTTCGTCATTAAATTCAGTAGGTTCAGCTCAGGCATGGATTATCATTCTGAGCACTAATTTGTAACCAAAAACTAATCCTGTAGTAAAGAATGCCCTTGAAGCACAGCAAATGACTTTATGATACTTCTGTTCTTTCAACAAACTAACTGATGGTTTTTTGAAATGCAAATTTCTTTCTCCTGGAAAGGTCTAAGTGTTGTGGTCAAAGGTATTACCAGTCACTAAATAATTCTTTATAGGGACAGGTAATTCTATGAAATATGCCTAAAACCTCAGTAATTCTGATGTTAAATACTCGTATTCTTGATTAATTTGGCCTTCTTTGCTCATGTGACATAGACAGTCTATGCCATGAGACACTAGCTAGTTTATTCTAAAAAAGCAAATAAATACACACTTTGCATGCAGAAAATGCGTTTGCATGTGGAAAGAGAGGAAGGGAATGAAATGGAATGTCCAGAGGAGTATGCGTATTATAAACCTGATTATTCCCCGCCAAGCAGAATGGTTCTCCTGGGTTAATTACTCCGTGATAGATCACTGCAGAATTAGAATATTTATAGTCGTATTTATTCGCATTTGAAATTCTTCCCAGTTGATCTTAACACCTTTTAAAAAAACATTTCTTATACAGCAACTTTGCTATCACCAACCTGTCAGAGGGATCACCAACCTGGATTTCACTTTTAAGATAAAAGTCCTCCAAAGCCATTTTTTCATGGTAAAAGAAGCATGGTGCCTTGTCTAATTCTTTTCATTGACTTCAGTGAAGCTGATAAGGAATCAGTTCCCTACAGCTTATAATGGGAGATTTAAAGCCACATTTAGGGTTCTACCTCAACAAACTCAAAAGATAACTTGGAAGTTGTTTTTTGTAGTAAGACGAGTATGAAACATGTAACGAGATTCTATGTATGCATTATCTTTCAAGATAGATGAGGTAGAGTTATTCTCTAAGACCTATTACAGAACTTTTTACAGCACACTTATATTTACAAAAAGGCCACTGTATGTGCAATTGTACAGAGCAGTTTGTATAATTGCCGTCTTTAAGTTCATTCAGCAAAACTTAGAACTGAAGAACAAAATACCGTCTATCTGAAATAACATCTGTGCATGCAAAACCTCTTTTGAGGACAGAGTGAGTTGTTATTATTTCAATTGTTGTGCTTATAGGTATCACTAAAACTTTTTCAGGAAACGAGAATTAAATTTAACAATGAGTAGGGGGGTTAATTTTACACCTAAAATAATTAGCAAATTGTTAAAAATGTAGAAAAATGTAGTGTATTGATAGTATTCATAGATAGAGTGTTCTAGCTAGTCAGTTGTTCAAATATTATGCAAAATCAGAAATGCTAGCCTGTTCTGTGACATTCCTGGGGCTGAGCATATATATGCATGATAAATTTCAAATCTTCAATACATCAGAGATAGATGGATAAAAGTAATTCTAACCAACATAAGGAAAAATAGCTTACTACAATATATGCTCTTGCGTGGCACAGAGTTCTTTAGCGTGACTCACTAGTAAGTAAGTCATACTTACTACCTGTAGCAATAGCACTGTAGCTTGTACCTTCACCATACAGGTAGCATAGCCCTGAGCCTGTCAGTCTTATTCAGGCAACATTCAACTGTATCTCATTATCTTACAAATCCAGACTTTGTCTGCTACTTGGATTGTTACTGGAATAAAGCTGAACCAATTTAAAGCTATACATATGAAAACACACACACACACACAGACACTGCAATTCATTTCCAGTGAGTCAGAAATCCGGAGGTCTGTGCTCTGCACCAGTGTGATGAGTGGTCATCCGAAGAGCCCTCCTAAATGAACAAACAGGCTGGGAAACTTAAGAGTACATTAATTCAACATGTAAGTCAAGAGAAGAGAGAAATGGGATGTATTGATGGTCTTTATACTGTGAGACTTTAATAGCAATTTGCTATATTTGCACAGAGCAAACCCTGAGCCCACCCTGGTCTGCTAAGCCTTAGCTGCTGTATTCACTTAATCCTGTTCCCTTTGAATCCATTGGTTGAACCACCAGTCATGTTAAGGGTGTCAGCACTGAACCCTTACAGCTGCCTGCTGTGTAAGCCCTACAGATCACTAGTGTAAGCAGTGTTCAAGAAGGAGTCTAAAGTAATGGCTGAACATGCCAGGATGGAGAGAGGAATCTCCACAAGGGTGACCATGGAGAGCCCAAACCACTAGGAGAGAACCACAATACCAAGCATGGTGGTAGGGACTGGGACTGCACCAGGTGATGGTTGATACGAAGTCAGGTTCAGAAACCAACCATTAACTACGGAAGGTGAGGTTTAGGTTGGGGAAGCAGCCGATCACATGGCTAATAAGAGACAAACAACACATTATATTCTGCACATTATATGCAAAAAACCTCTTTGTAAAACAAAGGATAGAAATAAACTTCTTCTTATATTTAAAATGTAGTATTTGATTGTACTACAAGCAAAGTGCTGAAGACTAAAAAAGTACAACTGAGTGTAAATGTGCATAAGAACTTTAGGGTTAGAGGACTTTAAAATTTTAATAAAATAGCAACCTAACTTGGCTTTTCAGTATAAAAAATATACAAAGCAACCTTCTTGGGTGATGAGGTCTTCTGTTACACTGTGAAATAGAAAGTTTGCTTGTGATTAAGGAAAACAATCTTACTTCCAGGGCGAAGACATCACCTTTAAACACAGTATCTTAAAAATAAAAGGTAAAAACTAAGAAACATATTATGCACGTTTTCATTACATTGATTATTGTTCAACTTCATAGACCAAACATTTATTGAAATGTCTTCTGCTGGCACATTTAAGCTGTGGGACAAGTACATCAGAAAATACAGAAAATGGAAGTTGATATGCAAAATAAACACAATACATTACATAAAAATAGTAAATGTGGTTTTCATTATAGACTAGCACAGTAGAAGTAATATAATTGCGGTCATATTGATATCACCTAAATTCCCTCTAAATTCCTTAGTCAGACATTTCCTATTGTCTGGCTTTAGGCAATTTTCCTTACTTATACCTCAGATTACTTTTTTTCAGAAATACTTTGCTTACTCCACAGTTGAAACTACAGCCTTTAGCAGGAATTAGTCCAGCTAAATATGACCCTATCTTTTCCTGGGAAGTAATTTTCTGAAAAATACAGTCCTGAGGTTATTCATGAATAGTCCAATCTAGATCCTGTTGCGATTTATGATATCCCAGTCAATTATAACTACCTGAAATTCATAAAATGTATCTGTTAATGAAAACAAAAATAGCTCTTCAATTGTAGAAGGCAAACCTACTTTATCCTCTTTTCCTCTATTTGCAAAATCCATAGTTTTGTATACGCTGTTCTTAAAGCAAATGCAGCAATTATATCAACTAGCTTGGGTCCTTGGGAACAATACCGCTTTTTGCTACATGATTTTGCTAACAAAATTCCTTGGATGCAAATGTTTGGTCTGTTTAATAAAAAATTTTAAAGCAGACCAATTTTACCCTGAACTAATCTTTCTTCTTTCTCTCCTTCTCTTGCCATTTCCTTGAGAGAGCTGCCTCTTATCCCAGCTGGTTTTCTTCATGTTTTCCCAGAGAGCTCTATGGCTGAGTTTTACTGGAGTGTCTCAGGTAAATGGCATAGCTCTGAGAGTTATAGTCTACCCTTCTGTCTTTTGTGAACAAGTCCTTGAAATCACTGAAGATGTGAATCAGCATGGAGGAAAATGAAATATAGCATAAGCATAGTGTGTTGGTCCTCAAAAAGAAAACAAAGCAAACAGTATAATTTATTTTGTCCTAATAAAGTTATTATTTTAATCCAGGAAAGTAAAAAAAAAGCTGTGTGAATTTCTTTTTGCATCTGCCTTATGTACTTTCCACTCCAATGTAGATGGTGTTTAGACAAAGAGGGTGTTTGCAATGTTTTAAAGGCCTTACCTTTTACTTCCAGTTTGCAGTCAACTTCTGCCTCTCCCAGTTCATTGACTGCTCGGCAGGTGTAGGTACCCCCATCGTAGGGACTGGGTTTGCGGATCTCCAAGGTACAGACACCTTGGTTGCTGAACATTCGGTACCTTGGGTCATTCATTATAAGGACTTTGTTTTTCAGCCAGGTTATTTTGGGCTGTGGTAAAAACACAAAACAAAACAAAACAAAAACAAAAAGAAAAGAAAGCCAACATGCACAAATCTGTGAACTGAAATACTTTTGTCACTTTTTTTGTGATGTTCAGTTAAAGTTGAGCAATCCAGAAGTGATAGACAATAAATGAATTACTAATAGAAAGGAAACTGTAATTCTTAAATCAAAGGTAAATGTGGGCAGCATCATACATCTGTTTTTAAGCATAATTTTTTTTCAGTGTAGCTCTTCACATAATTGAAGACATAAATATAAGCCTGTTATCAATTCAGAAAGGACTACGCAATGATAGCAAACATCTGAGCAATAGCTTTTGACACTCAATTACTCTGAGTTAACAAGAAAAGCATGTTTTTTTCACAGTAATTTGCACAATCAGAAACTGTGAAGATGAAGAGTGAAGAGCAAACGTGTTCTTGAACACTCTGGACTTCTTATTGTACTAGGCCAGTTCAGCTTCTTGCTGTAGAAAATAGATCACAAAAAGACACCATTCAAAAGAAACCACAAGACACATGGTGCAGTGGGTCTGAGAAACAACATGGTCCCCAGAGTATTCCTGCAATGTGCTTACTTATGGCATAATTAGCTTTTTCTTGGATAATTATGGCTTTACTTTAGTAATAACCTTTACAGATACATTAATTGTACAGCTGTTATCAGTGTGGGTTCCAGTATAGCCCAGCCTTTCCCTGAGGTTTTGCCCTTTCACTGAGTTATTTGTGGAATAACTGTTATGGTGCCTATAGCACAAGTAAGTAGGTCCTTTTTATTGTATCTTTGCCTTCAGCATGGCTTGTGAGTGAGACAAATGGCAAAAGTGGTATCACAATTTGCATTGTCACGTTAAACTCTGTCATGTTTTAAGGGATGCTGTAAGGAGCTCTGCTGTACCTTGGGGTTCCCCCGAACACTGCAGTTCAAAGTAGCATTGTAACCAGCTATGGCAAAGGTGTTGACTAGAGGCTGAGTAAACAACGGCCGTTCAGTGAAGTCAAAATCATCGTAAACTGGATATTTGTAGACTTTACCTGTGAAATGAAAATAGAACATTTATAAAAACGAGTGCTGACATGTGACTAAATACCTAACCATCTGAAATGGCTACAAGGGTTCAATTCTGATCTGCACTGCTTTAGTTACCACTGTGACTCTAGGAGTTGCACTCATAAGGGAGGCTGGAAGTGCACCTGCAAATCACCTATAGCCCCTGGTCATGCTATAGTGTTGATGCCTGAGAGCTTCTCTTTGTTTCCTGTGTACATGGTATAAAAAATAATACATGTTTGTTCCACATCTTTGCCTGCTTGCCCTGCGTGTTACAGAACAGGACAGATCATGACTGATGTACTGCAGGATGCCTACTTTTGACAAACCTTGTTCACTTGGTTGCCAATTACTTTTCACAGTTTGTTCTGATTACAAACCGTCTCTGTATCTGAAAATCTATTTTTCATTCTGCTTCAGACAGTGCATTTAACAATACGCATACCTGAATGGATATAGGTTCTGTACAAGGAAAACATGATAGTAAAATGTGTTTCTCACTGCCACTTTATCCCTGCTTGCAGCGGAGATCACTATCAATAAATCCTCTTCAGCCACAAACTCAGCCAACATTTAAAACAGCTGGACAGACAGATATCTATTCCTGTGCACAGGTGTCATTAAACATCATTGCTTCACTGAAACCTGATCCAAGTTCTCAAACTGACTTCACATATTCCTTCCTTTCAGATAAACTAAGGTGATCTGGTGTGATTTTCTTCCTGTAAGCCACTTCTTTGTAGAATTTCCCTTCCATAAATGGGCAGCTTTTTGGGTTTTTGTTGTTTTGTTGTTTTTTTTTTTTAAGTTTACAGTGCCTTTTCAAACTGACAACTTCTGAAATGTGAGGATTTTTGACTGCAGAATCAGAATTTCTCCAACCCCACCCTCAAGAGATGCGAAGCAGTGGTTACACTTTTCTATTGGATCCTTCCTGAAATGGAGGGAACACTCGCACAGCTGATGCCAAGTCTCCACTGGGAGGCAGTGACCCACCATTTCTAACAGAACAGCTGCTTTAATCCTCTCACAGCTCTTGTCAGCTTATATCTGCCAGTGATGACGTGAGTCTGAGATCTGAGACCATAGGAAATGTCAGAACAAGGGAAAAATGTCCCCCTCCTGATTAAAAACAATGCCTATGACCTATGTGAACAAACCAAGAAGTCTTAATAGGAAGTGTCCTTGCTGTTCGTTGTACCTGGTCTTGGGGCTCGGAATGCTTTAGAGATATGGCCTTTCATCACCTCCCAGCCTCTGAGCACCCCCTTTCCCTTTTGAGAGGAATAGATAATTAGCTAACCATCCTTTGCAATCAGAGCACTCTCTTTGGTCATCGTGGCATCCTCGCTGAGGCCGCACATGTTCTCAGCGAAGACCCTGAAGTAGTACTCATTTCCTATGACGAGCTCATTAATGGTGGCGCTGGTGCGGTGGTAGTGCTCGATCACTGTGAACCATTCCTGAAAGGCACAAACGCATAGGGTGAGCTTCCCCACGGCACCCTGCGCCTCGCAGCCACTAGCTGGAGGAATCATCAAGCCTGTGGGAGTAGATTTTTCTTTTATGGGGATATTAGTGAACACTAAAGTAGTGACACTGACAATAATTAATGAAATGAGTGATGATGAGAATACTGCAGAGCTCACTGCTGAGCAGTGAAGGCTGAATGGAAAGTGAACCCTCCTAAATTGTTACACTCTGGTAGCTTAAAGAGTTTGTTTTAGGCAATCCAGTGTTATAATGGTGGCGTTGTGTGAGCAACACACAACTCCCTCCTTCCTAATCCAGGCTACTGACACAGAAAGTACAGTTGTAAATAAGAAAACTGCATCCTTGGAGGGGAGGCAATAGCATGTGCTGTTCTGCAGTAACGTATGTTCACAAGAGGCCACTGCACTAATCTACCCTCTATATCACAACCTGAGTGTTCATGAGAAATGTAGCTTTATGCCAGAGGCTCTGATATTTAAAGGCTTTTAGGGGGAAGTGGGGTTTTGTGCTTCGGTCTTGCAGCAGTAACAGAACATGTGAATTCTGTCCTAGTACACAATGCCTGAATAACATCTGAGATGAAAGAGGTTAATGCTAAAAATGCAATTAATATAAGTGCAATTTGACCATGGAAATGTTTTTGCTTTTCTTTACTCTGCCCTACATACTTTTCTTGCTTTTCTAGAGATGAACTTGTGCTGAGTTCCCTGTACCACAGTTTGCACTGATATTTGGTTAGCTTTAAGAGCTAAAGTTCCTTTGGGAAAACAGTTTTCTGTAGAATGCCAGCTGTGGCAGAATTGCAAAATGCTCCACCACAGATAATGTGGAGAACCTGTGACCTGAATGATCCCAGTCACGCTGGACCCTAGATGCTGCTCTTGTTACTTTCTCCTTAACACAGTAATTTGAAGAGAGGGGACATTGTTCTGGTCACTGTACCAGAGATCATATCTTCTTACAGTCTTAAGAGGGGAAAAAAAAAGGATGAAAAGGGAAATAGTGGCACAGGAATAATTAATTGATCAGACCGTGAAGCAGACAAACATATTAATGCAAGTGGTTGGGGGTGAGGACACCAAATTGTCCTAGATTTCCAGTGTTTAAATTTGCAGTAAGTGTTAAATCTAAGGATCCAACTACTGTCTTTTAAGGATGTGTAAAATTTCTGTTAGTTTAATGACAATAATAAACATTTATATATTGCACTTTTCATCTGTAAATCTCAAAGCAGTTTAGGAATTACATATGTACCCTTTTGTTGTGGGTAGCAAGGAGTGGCAATGACTTACACAATATGACATTACAGGTTTGAAAACAGCAGCACTAGTACAACAGTTTGTTCTGGTAGCAACCTACTGATTTCAGAATTAATATTTTTTGGTGTTTATTTTCTCTGTTGAGACAAGGGAAAAATGCAGAATCACTTCTCTCAAATCTACCTGTCCTTTTCTAGTCCTCCTCTTTGGCATAATTTGAAAACATTTTCATTTGTAGGCTTTAGTTATAGAGAACAAGAGATTTTTAGAAGTTCTAGAGATGCCTTGCAGATTTTTTGAATGCAGATAAATCAATGTTTTGTCCACCTACATCATTTTAAGTATGTAGCCCTCTGTTTTTAAAAGGGATAGTTCATTAGTACATCAACCTTTTAAACATCTCATTTTTGCTCACCATGCTCTTCTTATCTGCTTTTTGAATAGTGTACCCAGTAATGGCAGCATTTCCATCGTCTTTTGGTGGCTTCCATGATAAGTTTACATTCTCTCCCCAGACATCCTCAATAGTTACAATCTCTGGTGGGCCTGGGCGATCTGTAGTGAAAATATGGCAGCTGACATTTTCAACTGTTTGCTTTTTCTATCTCTTTCCTACACAATTGTCCACTTAGTTTAATTTCTGTCTTTCTTAAAACACACACATGCAGGCAAACAAGCAAACAAACAAACACAACCTGTGTCAAAAGAAAAGTTGCAAAATAAAACTTTCCATAGTTATGACATCAGAATTTTAATAAACTTAATATTTAAAGTTGTGCTACTGGTTTTGCCTCTTATGTAAAGAAATAGATTGGTACAAATGAAAAGTAAGGGTGCCTGTCTTTCCTATCTTCATGTACTGTCAACATTTAGGATTTCCTTTGTGACAAACTTACTATGAGTTTGCTACCATTTCTGGCTATGGACACCATTCAACAGGAAAAAGTTTGCATCCCTGATAGACAAAAACAGGAAGGGCATGACAGTGAAAAAAAAAAGAGACTGACATATTCCAACCAGCACCTCCTATTGTGTATGGAGATTTACTCCGAGTCCACAAATCTTTAGCCAAATAATTGGATGTGGAGAGTTATCACTATAAAGAAAGAAGCTCTTTTTGTTTTCCTATGGCCTTCGAATGGCTGGATTTATTTCTAGTTCTCAAAACATACCAACAATCTGAATATCTATCGTAGCTTTGTCCACCAAGTTCTCTACTTCCACTTTCATATCATACTCTCCAGAGTGCCCCCTCTCTGCCTTTCGGATGAAGATGATGGTGTCGTTTTCAGTGTTGCGGATGTTGATTTCATTCTTGTCGATTGGAGAACCATTTTTCTGCCAAGACACTTTTGCCCTTGGTCTTCCCTGCAAGAAGTGACGAAACAATTTTTGTACGATTTTGAGAGAGAAAAGGAAAGAAAAGAAAACATTTTTCCCATTCCCCCTCCCCCCCCAAAAAAAAGGAAATAAAAACTGTCCTGAAAGAAACAGATAATTATTTTTAAAATATACAGATTTTAGAGGCACAAGCATACCATTTCACCTGAAATACAGCTTTCTTTCTTTTTTCTCTTTTTCCCACTGAATACTGAAAATATTTGCAAATTGTGGCTGTATAGGGCAATTATCTTTCTGGCTAAATTTGTCAAAAACTTCCAGTTTTCTAAAATAAAATGGAGGAAAAAATAACCCACAGAAAATACAGAACAAAGTATTTAACTCTCTAGAAATACCTACATTCTCTAAACTGCCAGTGAAAGACAAAAGTAGTAGACTAAACCTCTAGGGATCCTAAACTCTTTTCTTTCACTGCAAAAGAAGTTGGAATAGCTGTTAGGTAGGCTGGATTGACGTCTCTTGTGTGCCATTTTTTGTATGCCTAAGTGCCCAATTTAGGTACTTAAATTAGAGTGAATTCCATTGCCTTTACCGTGAGATTTGCCTTCCAGAGGCAAACAGTTTGTAGAAGCTGTCTGAAAAGGGTAATCTTACATTGCTCTGAATGCCTTATCTGAGAGAATAACCACAGACTATTACTTTAATTTCTCAAGAGAAGTGTGCCTCACAGTGTATCACTGATCAAGCTTTTATGAGGCTTTTAGCAGTCTTATAGAAGCCAAGTTAAGCCCACTCAGTATCTCCAAGTTTGCAGACAAGAAGTAGAAATGAATTCTGCATAATTCTTGTGTCCAGAAGAAGGAGGATTCTGTAAATAGGTAGTCACTGTTGTAAAAGGTATGGGAATGAAGGTTAACAAGATGCTGTGGGAGAACATGCTATATATTTAGAAACAGTCATATTTGTGATCTTAAGGATTTAAAAGTTGCAGTCTGCCCACTCCTCCCCTCACTTTTTCTCTCTCATGACAAGAAAATTATTAGATGCTACTGTTCTACCCTTGATAACCACATCTAACTGCTTACAGTGTAACCACTTTGCATTGTGCTAGCAATTATCTCATATGTAATGCCTACTGTAAGGATTTCTAAGTGTCCTTTGGATGACAGATGACCAACCAGTCTATCTGAGCTGGCTACCCAATTCATTACTTGGCTGAACATCATTTCTTTGATATGTCAAAGCAAAAGCTTTCAAACACCTCTGTACTTCAGTGTGCTTCCACATCTGCTTAAGTTAGCTCACCAGACAAAGTTACAGAGAAGTAAGTTAAAAAGCAGCAGTATAAAAAAAAATAAATTATTTTTTTCTGTCCATGTTTTTACCTCTTACCTGGAAAGGAATAACAAGATTCACAGTTTCTCCAACTCTTCGAGTATAAGTTTGTTTTAAGTGTCTAGGTAGACGAATTTTTGGAGGTTCTGGATAAAAACAAAAGCTTGTATTAGACTTTTATCTTCTTTTCCAACTGAGGCAGCACTGATGGGCATCAGTATAAAAAGAAGACTATGTGGTCTACAATTCCCAGAGGCGACTAATGAATGAGACATCTTAAATTTCTTGGTCCCACAGTATTACATTCAATACACCATCAGTTTTTGTAACACCAAGTGCTGTTGTGGTAGAAATAGGTGAGAAGCTTAGTGCAACTTTAAAAAAGCACCATCAAGTTGAAGTTCTGCAGGAAAACAAAAGACCCCAAAAATAAGAAATAAGGGCTCAGAAATGAAACCAATAAAAAGAATTATGAAAATTTTTTAAAGTAGGTTTAATGATTTCTAGACATCACACAATGGCTTTGTAAGCCCATACCATCAGTTTCCAACAAGTATCAGCCTCAAAAAAACAGGTCTGAGTATGGGAAAAGAGTGTATTTGCAGGTTAAGTGTAGGCAGGAGAATCTTACCTATCACTTCCTTGACTAAAATAGGCTGTGGGTGGTACTTGGGCTCACTTTCACCAGCAGCATTCACAGCTTTTACTCTCACAAGGATTTTTGAGCCAGTCGGCAAGCCATTGATAGTAAACTTCGTTTTGTCTGTCAGCTCTGGGTTAGCCACGATCCATTCATCGGCTAGTTTAGGCAAGTGAGAGGAGAAGGACAAATCAAAGAATAGGGAATCATAAATACATTCACTGCATGGATGAGGAAAATTATGGAACAGTAATAGATACATTAGATGCTAATGAATAAATCTATTTTGTTTTTCTAATTATGTTGTAACACAATGTAGATTAACTTTCATACGTAAGAAGAATGTTTCAAGCCTTAAAGGGTTTCTGATGATTATATATTTATATCTAATGATACAAATGTTATTAGAATATGTCTATCATTTAATTTTAGCATAAAACAAGGGGGACAAAGAGTATATTTCCAAAAGCACTCATAATTGCTTTAACAGCTTCCTTAGAGAGAAATGGGGTTTGCAATTAATTTCAAAAAGTACTGAGTACCTTTGAAAGTAGAACTGAGAAATAAGAGAAACACAGAATATTTACATATTGCAATGACATGCCATCTCTCCTTGTGCCTTTAAAAAAGGAAGGCTGTGTCAGAATTATTCACATAATTACAGCATTCTTGGATTTTTAATCCCACCCCTAGGCAGTCACGTCATCCACTGAGTGATCCTCACATTATAGTCTTTCAGAAGAACTTCAATTACAAATGATACTTTCTTACCCAGCCTGTCCTCCTAACACAGACTGCTCTAGCACTGATGGCACCTGGACATTGGAGCCAGATTTATGAACTAACAAGTCAGGATCAATACTTTCCATGTTGTATAAAGATAGCATTATAAAATGGGCACAGAAGACAAGAGAACTATGATAAACTAGAGAGCCCTGCAGACTTAGAGTATAATGCTGTGGCACATTTTCATAACTGTGTGCCTTACTTCTAGGAATAAAGTTCTTCAGGCTGCTTCTTTCAGCTTCTAGCAGAAAAGGATTACAATCGATGTCTGTTTCCCAAGAATGTCCCCCTCCCGTTATACATGTACTACAGAAAATTCTGGAGACTGTTGCTCCTCAAATTCACTCTCAGGAATTTATCCTTACTTTTAAGAGGAGAATTTTTCTTTCATTAAAGAAGATTTATATCCTTTGTTGAATACTGTACCTTCCAGGTTAAAAGGTGGCTCCACCAATTCCTCAGACAGATCTGTCGGTATACCTTGTGAGAATCCATCTTTAAAATTAATCAGAGACACCCACTTTCACACAGATGGAGCATTTTGTCAGTGGTTAGCAATTCCTGTTAGTAAGTATGCAAAGATAGATGCTGGGCTTTAAAGATTTAGAGGACCCATATTTAGAGAGACTACAGGGAGAAAAGAGATGGGAAGAGGGCATCTAGATCACAGTGCAGTTATATGTGATGCCCACAGGAAAGCTAAAGGATAAAGGAAGAGAAGGAGATAAGATTGTATGTTTTTCTTTGGGCTTGAGTGTAGCCCTAGAAGTATGACAATGAAGACACAGAAGGAACACTTGAAAGAAAGAAATGAAACAAAGTGGTGATAGGAGAAAGTGTAGAAGGAGAAGAAAACATATCATAGAAGAGATAAGAAATTCAGAGATAAATTCTGAGTAAGAGACAGAAAAAAAAAAAAGAGGTCTTGGAAAAAAACTTGAGGAAAGAGAGGAAAAGAACACATTTAGCTAAAGGCAACATAGAAGATTAAAGAAGACCAAACTCATGGATGATGACAGATATGACGTAAACCCTAAGGCTTTATTTCCTGGATGAAGCTATCACTGCCCTGAATTTCCTGTAATCCTGGAGTTGGCTATTTTCAGGATAATAAAAATACTTTTCTAGTATCTGTTCATGGTCCTGGATGAGTACACTGGCAAAGATCTCAGCCAACAGAAATTCTCTGAAGTGCTTATTTACTAGATATGAAAAGAGATCATCTGCAGGTACAACAGCCCTTTAAAAGCAGATAAACAGTGTCCTAGGGAACACTTGGGCCAAGCTTCTCAGCCTGCCCTTGAAATGTCCCACAAGAACCAGTCATCAGCATACTTTACTAGTAACTGACTTCTCCAGTGTCAAGAAAATTTGGCCTACTCTGCATCACCACAGCAAGAGGTTCAAGTTGGATGTTGAAAACTAGACCTGGGGAGTTCTATATTCATGTTATTCACACCTACGCAATGATGGCTCCAGATACTCATGATGAGACTCCAGTTCAGTAATACACATAGAGAGCTGTCAAAAGTAGTACATAGTTAAGGAAGTCCAAGAGTCCACCACATTGATGAAGTTATGAGGTTCAGATTAAAAGGAAATACCAATTTTTGCAAAGCCAAACCAATGCTCATGATAAATTATTCTTTTAAATTATCATTATATGTATTTTGTCTTCCTATTTTCAGCTTGTGGTTTCCCCTAATTATTGTTATGTTAAGGAAGTCTCAAAAAAGCCCTCTTTGAAACAAGTTCAGTGACAACAATGAAAGAATAGAGAATGTAAAGACAAATGAGTTTACAAACAGATAAGTAAGAGAACAGAAGAGCAGAATGAATATAGACAGTCATAAAAGGTACCTTGAAAATAAAAAGAGTTATTAAACATTACAGAAGAAATTAGTTTGAAGCAGAACAAGCACTGAAAGGAATGAGAAGAAAGAGGCACTGAGATATTGCAAGAAAGGAAAAAAGGACTTAATACAGAGAAAAAAAATGTATAATCTAATAACATTACTTTTAAAATTGGTACTTTCTACTTATCTTGCTTCTTCCTAAGCATTTTCTTAACATATATACATAATGTTAATTGTGTATATATAGATGTATATGCATATATAGGAGGCATATATAGATATACACAAACACTCAGAAAACTATGTAAAATACATTGTACCCATTGTATTTTAACTGAGGTGGGCAACAATAAAATGGCAGCCTTGACTGCCATTTTGTTGTATCTTCATATGTTTTAAGCCTATCTGAAAAAAAAAAAAAGTAAAGAATTTGTTCCATTCAACAGGTATAAAATGATCTTCTGTCTACCAGTCCTTTAAAGATAGATTTGGAAGATTCCTCTGAAAGCCATAATATGAATTAATGTATTTAAATTTCTCATTCTCTGTGGTCACCTAATTTGGGTATCACATACTGTAATGTCATGGGTTTTATGACAGTAGCATATTACAAGCACTTATGATTTTTCCATTCTGCCAGTGCTAAACAAAGCAGAATATACAGTATACACTGAAGTCCTCACACTGACAGCCCCCTACACCTGGCCTATGCAATGGAAATAACATAGGAATACTGCATCGTAATGGAAGACTGCATGCTTACTCGTTCTGAGCTGTTCCCGCAGCTCCCTCCCAATACACAAGGAAAACCCTTCCTACCATTCCAGCTGTGTTTGCCTTCAGGTACTCTTCTCCAGGTCTCTGAGCTTCTTGCAGTCTGTTGCTGCTCCTTAAAGATATTCAGCTCAATACTACAAGATGCTGAGTGCTCCTGAGAAAAGCCAGTGGTTCTTCTTCACACCCTCTCCCACTTGCCTGTGAGAGAGCTGAGTGTACTCTGATCCTGTTGCATCTGACCAATTTAGTGAACTACTGTTTTCCTGGATTCTCTGAATCTGAAACATGTGACAGTGTCAATGACAAGTTCTGCCCTCTACCTCTTCTCTCCAGGCTATGGACTGAGTTCATGAAAAACTTTCATTGAAACAGTTGCCTTCATGAAAATAGGTGTTCAACCCATCACTTGATTTACACAGTTAAAAGCAGCAGCTAGTGGAGCTGAAGATAACTGTGTCCCTTTCATCCACATCCACAACGCTGCTGCAGTCGATGTTGTTGGCCCACAGAGGCTGGGTGTTGCACATACCATTCCAGGCTCTTTGATACTTACCCACATGCTGGTGGATTTTACTTTTCGAGAATAGACTTCATTTGATGCCAGTTCAGAAGAAAATCTGCTGGAAAATACTAAGTTCCTGCTGCTTGATCACCAGAGACTCTTAGTTGTAAAATATATTTCCCTGTTCCTTCTTATTTTGCTCTCAAAAGTTTATTCAGTCTCTTACATGTTTATCTTTTTCCTTCAGTTCTGTATCCATTTTTGTCTTAGATGAACATAGTTAAAGATCCTATATATGACTGCATATATATGACTATATATGAATGTTGGAGAAATTAAGTATCTAGACATGAACTTTGCCTGCTTAGATAACTTCTGCAGGAAACTGTAGGAGAGGCTAGCTGTCTTCAGAGTTGGGGACTGGCGCTTAAAGCAGCCAGTTAGTAATATGTCAGCATAGGGATTGCCACACTGAGGACCTCCTGTACCTAAAACCCATCTGAACATATTTTGGACCACACTCATTATTTCCTATACATTCATGCATCCATTCACTCTTTACTTCCTTGACTGTCACTTGGCTTCTGAAAGAGGATACCTATTAACGTGGTACTTGGTACACTGGAACAGATTTTATGGCTTTTGATTTAGATTTCTGATCAAATATAAGATAGGTTGAACTACAATCAGTGGGTGGGATCTGGAATACAAACCAAAGGAAGCCTGAACAAAACCCTGCTGCTTGAGTGTTTCTGACTGATTAGTTTCTGCCTTACGTGAGAGCACCTGATACCCGCAGAGAAAAAATGGAGAAAATCTCACCTACTTTCACCATGAGTAACATACCCAAGGCGTTCTGACTTACTTCCTTCAAAGCAGTACTCTACAACATAGCCGTCTAACCCTGCCGCTCCGATCTGGTCTGGCGGCCTCCACTTCATTGTCACTGAGGTGTCAGTCACTGTGTCCACTGCCAGGAGAGTCGGGGGGCTGGTGACGGCTGGAGCAAGCAGGCAGCAGGGAGAAGGCAGAAAATGGTGTTAAAATTAAAAGTTTATATTTATTGTCTGTATTACTCTAGTTTAGCATTGTAGGTGATAGGCTAAATCCTGCCCACCGGGAGAGGCAGCTACCTCATCCTGTATCTGCTCACAGCCTGACCCAGAGATAAATTCCTCCTGCTGAGGAGAGAGAAGGACAAAGAGGTGGGGAGGGTAGAGCAGAGAAGTTGGGAGCAGTGCATTCTACCACAGCAGGTATTTTCTGGCAAGAAGGGAGCATGCTGTAGCAATAACAGCCACCTTCTGCCCTCTCCTCTTTGTTCTGGAGGTACTGCTGAGCAAGGTGGGAACCTCTGCTGGCCTGCAGAACAAGACATCTTTCTTTTACAGGAACTTGTTGGGGTCACAATAGTTTGAAAATCTGTTTCTTTATATGAAGAGGTCACAGAATTAGTCTGTCACTAGGTGAATGACAAGGCCTTCTAGCTGTTACATTAATACAAAGCAATAAGATGGCATCTAGAATAGTATAAATATGAACTGGCCTAACCTGGATTATCTGCTGAAGGATATTAAAAATATGTTATCCCCTTCTGGGAAAAAAGTCCCTGCATAAGCTAATGGGGTTCCATGAAGCATAGAGTGAAATTAGGGACTATTCAAATGTATCTTATCCTATGATTAGTTGCAATATTTGGTACATTTTTTCCCCATACATTTCTACCTTTATCGTATACCTGTGATTTTTTTCAAAATGGAAATATATTAATTATTTGTGACTACTTGTACATTTTAAAATGGCAAGCTACTATGTAACAGCAAAGCCTAAGTAGTGAAATGTGAAAGAAAGTCTCGTTCGCGTACAGTGCAGCCTGCAAATAGCAGTTTTAAGACTTCTAGTCAAAGCCAGTGACTGCCTGAACTTATAGCTGGAGAAAGACGTGTAAAGCAACCAAGTCTGTCATTCATTGTCTTCCCCTATTCTCTAAATTGCCAGTTTGACTGGCAATAGTTTGACTATTCATTCAGGACATACCTATCATACACAAAAAGGTGGAACTATTAGGTCCGGTCCTTAAAACACATTGACTGCAGTGTTGACCATATCAGGCTCACCCATAGTATGTCACTGGTTTATTTAAGTGCATCATTTTTCTGTCTATGCCTCCTTGTTTCTTGTTTATAAAAGACTATAATTCCAGGGATAGACTTGTATTTTATGAAGCACCTCATAAAGACGGGTCCTGAGCAACACAAGTGCAACAAGAACTACAGTTATATAATTAGAGGACTATAATAATGTATTAATAATTATGTTCTAAAGGCATACCTATCTCTGTGCTTTTGATTACTTACCTAAAGGAACAAAGGACTTTGAAGGCATGCTTGGTTTGGACATGCCTATTGCATTAACAGCAAACACACGGACCTCATAAGCAACACCTTCAATCATCTTCTTTGGCTCAAAAGTTGTTTCTTTACACAGTTCAAAATTCAGCCTCATCCACCTGGAGCTTTGTTTCTTTTTCCTCTCAATGAAATATCCTATTGACCAAACACAATTTTATTATAGGAGGTGATGGCATAAAGGTCAATAATAAAGGGTCTGGTTTTTGACTGCCCCATGGCATTTTTCTCTGGGTATCCCCTTCTAGTCTCAGAGTGATTTAGGGATTATTGTTAAATTTTCCCCATTGCATGCTATCTGACAGTCACCCTGCTTTGCTTTCATGGCCACATATAACCTTTTTTTGGACTTCACTTACAACATTGCTGTGTTTAGTTAAGGGTGAAAAGGATCTGATCCTACTGGCCTCTGGGCCTCTCTGACTTTCCTCTTGGTTCAGTGTATTAGAAGATGTTCCAATTAACTCAGTAAATTGTCTCTGAAATTCCTTCTAACATTCGAACAGGCTAATAACAGTTCAAAATTTTGTTTTGTAAGAGATTGTCTTTCAAGCAGGGGGCTGGAAAATGTGGCAGCATACAAAATGACAAACCTCAATGCATTAGAAAAACAGGTATCTGATAAAGGCAAAGAGCAGGTAGAAGATTCTCACAACTGGACACTCCCAGTGCAACTCTCCAGGGTCTGAGCAAAACTCTGATCCCATTGCATCCATTATTTGGGCTTTGTTTCTTTTGTCTATATTACAACATCACCACAAAAAAAGTAGAAATGTATGTACCTAAGATGGGTGATCCACCGTCGTTTGCTGGAGGGTCCCAGCTCATAATACACCAGTCTTCACCCACCTCAGTCACATTTGGTGCCTGAGGAGGATCAGGGACATCTGTTGTAAAAAAAGTAAATATTATTTTAAAAAATCTTCTTAATGCATAGGTTGAATTAAAAATATAAAGTAAGAAACTATTATGAATAGTTTTTGATGTGCAACAGGAATTCCTAATGAAGAGAGAAAGAAAGTTTGTGGATCCTAGCTGATGGTTAGGAATGGATAAGTGCCAAGTTCTTCAGCACAGTCAAGGCACTTGAGGGGCACTTGAGCACATGAGGGAAGACAGAGCTCACAGCCACAGGGAGAATGGAGAACAAAGAGTGATAAGGGCAGCCTGAGAGTACCATAGAAGTCTGGTCCCTGCAGCAGGAGGTGGCAGCAGAGTGATAATTAACTCCTGCTTAAATCCCATGCCAAGCTCCTGCTCCTTCAGTAACACAGAGCCTTAGTACCCTTGCATCTCAGTTCCTCACCTGACAATGGAGACAAAGAGGTAAATGGAAGTTTTCTGAACATCTACAACAGTTTGGTAGCTAGGGAGAACATCTACGGAAGAGACCCTTCAGATAGAGGAAGGAGAATTTGGCTCTTGTTGGAGTGCAGAAAAGTGTGGGTCTTCAAAGTATGTTTATTGAAAATGACTGTGATACAAGACATGATTCATGTGCACAGTTCCACATGACTTACCAACCACTTTAATGTTGATTAGAGCTGTGTCCTCTCCAGCCTCATTCTTTAAAGTTATTCTGAAAGGACCTGAATCTTCCCTCTCAGCTGCATCAATGACCAGGCAGCTGCTGTCTGGATATGTTTCTGCCCGTATTCTTCCACTGTCCGTGATCCCCTAGGAATCAAGGTAAGCAGAAGGAAGTCATATTTTCTGTATTTGAGAATAAAATACTCAAAAATCAAAATTCAAAAGTAGTACAGTACACTTCAGCAAAATCCTTAAAGCAACTGTAAAAAAACCACAGTAAAACTCAGAATTTTAGTCACCGAATGATGGCAAAAATTACAAAATTACTAACATAAGTAAAAATAAGTAAAATGCGGTAACTGTTTAGGACCCAGTTTGGCCATTGCATCACAAAGGATGAGGTGGTAGGCTTACTTGTTCTGTGGGCAAGAACACACATTTGTCAACACCACCTGACATTATTGTGATGGAAAGAGAATAGTGAGTTCTCCCAGAAGTCAGATCAAAATTTAATTCATTCACTTTAAAGGTCAGAGCAATTGTAATGGTCAGTAGTTTGTCCTCACAGATTTCAAATGCTGTCACATATTTTGGAGTAGGAGCTCTCTTAGAATAATTCCCTATGTGGACACCACAATTAATTTTCAAACTAATATTTGAAATATAGTAGTCACAGATTTGATCAGACAGGTATGATGAATGCAGTAGTAATAACGTGATCCAGCTTCAACATACCACAATGAAAATCTAAGTGTGAAAAGTGACTTTTGGTATTTACACAGCCAGTGCAAAAGTTTTGCATTCAGACACCAGCTGCAAAATGCCAAATGCCCAGCCTATTGTTTCACTGGAGACTTGACACTCCATTAGAACTTGTCATTCATTTTCCAAAACCAGACCATATCAGGGCTTCCTGTCAAAACCTGGCAGCCATTCTGGGCACTATGTACTGAAGGAGTAGCCATCTGGTAGACTTTTGCTAGTTTTCTTCTGCATTTCATGTATCCCTCTCCTTTACTATTTATTTATAGCAAACACTTTTTTTTGTTTCATTCAGTCATTTATTCAGTCATTTCAGCCTTTCCTTAAAAAGACTCAAAAAAATACTAAATATTTATCCATTTTATCCTTGAGCAAAGAGTTTTTATGTAAAGGGCATCTTGCCCTTATTTTCTGCTGATAAAATCAATGTCTTCACAGGGGTAAAGGTTATTTTTGAAGGAAAAGGCTCCTGTTAAGCTAAAGAAGTGTGTACAATGACAATGTACCTTGTCACCTCTACTCCACACAACTTTTGGAGTTGGTTCACCAGTGATGGGGATCTCAAGTCGTAGTTTGCTTCCTGCCACTACTGTAACAGTGTTATTTTCCCCAAGACCATCCAGGTGAAGTTTAGGAGGATCTGAAAAAGGAGAGATTGTCCAAATCTGTCATGCAGCTGCTGCTCTGAGAGTTCAGTGACCTGACACAGGTCTGCAACATGAAGAAACATGCTCTATGTTTTACATTTTCCTGGTATTTCTGGGCAACTGATTTTTTTGTTTGGAAGAAAATTTCTGAAGAAAAATCTATTTAAGAAAATAGTTATCTGATGAAGAAGAAATCATGACACCCATAGAGATTTTGGAATAGTAACATCATATAGAGGGAAAAAGAAATCTATTTTCTTGAATGAGAATTATGTATATTCACATAACTTCTGAGAGATTTCCTCTAAGTGGCTCTTGAGTATTTCCATTACAAGCTTTTTACTACACTTTTTACTGTGCTTCAGACTTCAATGTTCTTACAGTTTAAAAGTTTTCTTAACCCAAATCCTTTTCTGAAAGTGAAATTATCACTTTTATTGTACCCCATGTGTATGGAGAACAGCTGGTGAATATCCTCTTACATCTTTTTTTACGTGTTGGAAATATAGCAGTGGACATTCCCCTCTAGTATCACTGGCCTTTTCATTCCCCCTAATACTTTTTATACACAGATATCCCACTTCTTTCAGGTTCAAATAAAGAACATATTTTCTAAAACTTTGGTCATTTATATTGCTGTCCTTTTGCCTTCCAAGTTGTGGGTTGCAGTTACAAGCTGGTGAGGTGTTGTTGTGGGAAGAGTCAATACCTTGTTTTATTTTTGTTTGAAGGGCTGGGATCATTAACAAGCCTTCTGTTTCACTGAGTGAATGAAAGCTGGCCAGACACTTTTTTCACCTCTAAATAACATTTAATGTACTTAGTGAATAGGTAAATATGTGCGTATTCTACTAATCTCTGACTGAACTAAATCACATTTTGCAGTGTGAGAAAGCCAGTTCTTCAAAGACAACACTGTATATCTGAGAAGTGGATAGCAAAAGGTATTTTACAAAAACTTTTAATAGTGGTTTAAGTTTAGTAATTCAACATCAAGAAGCCTTCAGCTCCCCCCAGTGCAGATCCCGAGCACAGGCAAAGGACTCCCTGAGCAGCTCACTTGCACTTTGCCAAAGCAGCAAGTCTGTTTTCTCTGGTAGGTGGCTGCCCAGAGGATACTAACTGATTGTAATCAAGGATATTTCATGCTGCTTTTAATTTCCAAAGTTCAGAGAAAGAGATATATATAAGTAGTTGTGCAATATACTTACCCACAATATGTACTTTGCATGGAATATTAATATTATAGGCATCTGGTACAAACATGTATTCACCCTCATCATCAACAGCAGAAGTCGGTATAACAAATCTGTGGATTCTGTAAAAAAATTGAAAAAGAAATCAGTGTAATTTATTTCTGGAGACTGCTTGAAGTTATAAGGAAACATTTGTGAAAAGTTTAGGAGATCTGTGGAAGTGTGTAAAATTACTGACTAAAAATCCTTTGTTGGTCACTTGGTGGTATTTTAACTGATTAAATACTGTGTGATTTCTACAAAATATTATTGAGACAACCACCAAATGCTGTAACCAATTCCAATATTGTCTGTTTGAACACGGAACTAGAAAATTATAGGAGTGTAATCTCTCTGACACAGGGATTCTGCGCTGCTGCCATGAGATTGTAGCTTGGTTGTTCGAGAAGAAATCTTTATGTGATCCCTTTGTGGGAATAGTCTGGCTTTTGTTGGACCATCTTTGTGACAGGTTCCAATCTACTGTTTGTCTGCCAGAGTAAAAACATGGGTGAGCAAATCATGTGCTGCTTTTTCTGTCTGTGTCTTCCAGCATGATGACATTTTTGCTCTCCTGTGACCTGCTGTGGCTAAGCTTTGTTCAGGGTAGGACTCTCTGTCCTTCCTGCTCGTCTTTTCTTCACCTCACCCTATGGGCCCACATGACTTGTGGGGAGCTCCTTCACCTTACGTCAACCCCTGGGGCCATTGCACAGCTGGCACTTGTTCCTTGCTGCTACTTAGGGAGTCAATGGAAACATTTCAAAGCTTGTTTAGGAGCATCTTCACAGTGCAGTTCACAGCTTTATGAATGGCGAAGGGTGTGTAGTTAAAGGTATGACCTGGTCTGGGTTTTTAGAAGTTTGTTTGTTATTTTTGGGGGGGTTTACTGCCAAACTTCACATGAAAAAGGACAGATTATAAATGCAAAGGTATTTGATATCTCCATATACTTTGCATGGGCAGAGTTACATGGACTGAGTTGATACAAACAAGAGCTATGAGAAAAAGAGGCATTTAAAAGCTATATATTTTCAATAGTGACTAACAAGTTTTTTTACTTAACTACGTAATATCCCATACTTACAGCAACAGCAATGTCAAGAAAAATTAATAGCTTGAACTTAGATGGATCAAGGACTTGATTATTTTCCTCCACAGCCAAAACACACAAGATTAAAGGAAGCAAGGAGAAGCAGCTTTTATGATGATAAAAATAAATGTTTTGAGGGACAGAGTTTAGGCTTGATTAGCAGATAATTTTCAGTGAAGACGTGCCACATATTGGCACATCTCTACAGTGTCATTCCAACAAAAGCCAAGTCAATACCACAGGCTTACCTTCCTTTGTGGTAAAGCTTTACACGGTCACTAGCTTCAATCAGCTGCCCATTTTTGTACCATTTCCCTTCCACGTTCTCAGATATCTCACACTTCAGGTGGATTTCCTGTCCAAGCCTCACAGTCTGGTCTTCTAGTGCAAGTGATATCTTCAGTGGTCTCACTTAGGAAAACAGAAGCAGAGATATTAGTGCTGATAACAAATAATAGCTCCTGATTCTGTCACAGAGCTGATGCTAGCCATTGTGATAGTCTTCTAAACAGAAAAATGCCTCTGATAATAAAGTTCTCAAGTTGAAATACTGTAATATGTGCATGTAAGCTCCCTAAATTAACTCTCCTCATGTAGTCTGATAGATTAGAAAGGGTGATACAAAATACCCTGACCGGGGAAACTGTGGATATTGCCAGTAGAAGAACTAAGCCCAGGAGCATAATTTGCATGTTGTCCCCTCTATGATGTTTAGGTGGCAAAAGTAGAGTGTTCCTATCCCCCACAGTCCAGTAAGAAACTCTCAAGAAGTGAGCGACCTGCGTCCCCAGATCTATGCACTAGAAGGGACTACAGCCCACCTTTCCTGTGGTCCAACAATGATCAAGCTTGTGGCAAAGGCTGCCTGGCCAGTAAGCTTAACTTCATACACTACTTGTTCTAATCTTTGCTGAAGTGCTTTAACTCACCCTATGAATACCCACAGGTATTACTGGCTTTTGCAAAACTTGAGTTTGAGAACTGATACCCCAGTAGACTTCCACTTTCTGGAAGATTAGATGCTGCAGAACAGAGTCCAGGCTGAACACACAGTGCAATCTGCGTGCAGTAAATATCCCTGACTATAATCTGGCATAGAAAACAAAGAGTGATGGGAAAGGCAATGTTCTATAGAAAGACAGCTGGAAATTCCTCAGAAGAAGTTATAAGAAAGGAAAGGTGATGGAGCTCTGTAGCCATAGAGGATAATTTCCAACTTGATAATAAAATAGCATGAATTTGTTAGGATGCCAATTTGTAAAAAATAGTCAAAAGCAGCATGAGTGTTAAAAAAAGTGTACATTTATGCATAATGCATGATAACTTTAGAGGATGCACAAATACATTTTGTTAAAAAACACAGGTATTCTAAATAGATATTGCACAAAGCTGAGGGGGCTACATAGTCATGTGTTTGTGCCTAGGATTGACTTCCTGGTGAAAACCTGAAGTGACTAGGAAGAGCAAATAGTTCCCTTGAAAATTTCTCTTTGTTGACTATTGTATCTTTGGATGGATTGCTTTGCTTTCCATCTTAATGGAGTGATAGGAAGTTATCAAGCAGAACCTCATTGTTCTGCTGAAAACAGTGTCTAAAGGGAAGTCACTGTTGTGGAGTTTTGCAGCAAAAGAATTGGTACGGAAGTTAAGTCTCCCTTTAAATTATTTATTTCTGTATGCCAGCAAACTGTGACATGAATTCAAGAGCAGGATGGATGATACTCACAATCAACCGCAAGCTTGGCTTCTGATTGCCCTCCAGTTGTCATAACTGAGTAAGTTGCAGTGTCATTTTTTGCTGCTTCCTCTATGACCAAAGTGTGTTTTTTACCCTCAACCTTGATTCGATACCGAGATTTAGGATCATTGGTAAGTTCTACACCATTCCTAAACCTATTGGAAAACAAAAAATTATTCATTTTCCAGTAGAAGTCCTGTACAAATAAGACTTTACAAAACTATAAGGCACTAGAAAAGGTTAAACAAATGCATCCATGAATGTATAAGGATATTTTTGTTGTTGCTACATTTTTGAATAATGTTTTATTGAGATTTTCTTAACAGTTTTCAGGTTTACTGGTATAGAAAAAGCTCCCCACATTTTTGCCCACAATTAAAATCTTCTGGGTTTTATTCTCAAGAAAAAAATCTATGTTCAGAGTATGACTTACCATTTCACATTTGCATCATCCTCAGACACTTCACAGCTCAGTTCTACTCGTTCACCAACGTAGGTATTAGTATCCTCCAGCCCCTTGGTCACCAAAATTGGAGGATCTTTGGAAAGAAAAAAATTACAGATTTACCACCAAGAGGGAAAACTAAGTGAGAAAGGTTTTCTAAATCTTGCTGTAGAATATGAGTATCAATGCAGCTCTTTCTGCCTTAGATCAGAAAAGCGATTACTCATTAAGATGCTGGTAGGAAATTTGCTAAATAAAAAAGAAATAACATTTGTTCATATTAATACCTGCCTTGCATCCCATTTTATTGGCATTTTGTCCAGGCAGCTTGACATGAGAAGCTGACATTCCCCTCTTGCCTCCCAGAGATCCCTCTCAGAAAACTGGTTTTCCTTAGGTCCTATAGCCTGTTATGCACAATAAGATGACCTGATGGCATATCGTGGTGACCTTATTGGTTTAATCCATTTCTGATGTCATAACTCAAGTTTATGTAATAGTGAGATATAGGAGAACAAAGTTACACCGAATGGAAAAGAAATTACGAGACTGCTTGACGAGACCAGGTGTCGAGGAGGAGAACTTCAATCAAGAACTGTTTTCCCAGAGAAGAGAGTTTATTATCGCGTATGGGGTTGTTATGGGTTCCCGGATTTATGAGTTTATAGTTGTAAAGTTAAAAATCCTTATTTGAATAATGTTCAAAATGGCATTTCTCCTTCTCCCTCATGTTGTCCCTGCTCCCTGATTGGCTAGATTTTGCCGCAGTACCCTCCTTTACCTTTTATGGTTGTCGCCTTCCCCTGTTCTTCCTTTTATGGCATTCTCCTCCCATGCCCCTCTTCCTGAATGTTCCATGCTCTGCCATATATAAGCCGGCACCATTTTAATAAACGTGTCATTCCGTCTTTACCCCCAACTCGGAGTCAGCCTCTCCTTCTCGTCCCCAAAAGGGTTTCATCAGTGAGAGACTCAGTTATCCTATGCTGCTTAGCGGGGCAACAGGCTCCATTAATTTAAAAAGGGGTTTGAAGTATTTTATGATTTTTTTTTCTCTCACTGTATTTTCCCTTTGTTTTGTTGTGCACATGTGGGTAATCAACATTGTGGGAGCAAACAGAGTGAAGATATGGCCACCCATTCATAACTTTTGATAGAGTCTTCCCTTAAACCAGCACAGATGGAATGAAAATTACTGCTAGAAAGCCTGGTCTGAGGGTACTTGAAACAGACTAGGTGGACTAAAAGTATCAAAGTCCTCAGGTACCCAAGCGTGGTGTTAAGGAAAGCCAATGCTATGACACACCAGTCTCCACAATGGCTTAAAGCTATGAAGGGCTCCACAGCCCCACTAGATCCCAATGCACAGTATAAAATCAACCCTATCCCCATTTCAGAGTTTCCACTAAGTTACTTAACACAGGACGAGATTAAAAAAATGAATGGCCAGGGATCACAGTAATGCAGAATAATCTCAAGGGCTGCTAATGCAAATACAAAAATATACTGAACCATATCCTCCCTGTTAATTTCTGATGCTGCCAGAGAAGCCACATCAATTTATGACAAGTGAAACAGCATCAGGCTGACATAGTTACCTCTCACAAACAGTTCTGTGGAGCATTTCTCATCACCAGCTGTTACGTAATAGCGAGCATCATCTGTCATTGTACAGTTATTGATGAATAAAATTCGCTGGTTACCTTTGTGCTCAAAAATGTATCTGTTTGAACAGAAAAGCAGCAAAGATACATTAGCAAAAGTGCTGGACCCTTTTTGTTTTATGTATAAAGTGTTTTAGGGATTATTAGAGGCAAAAATACTTGGGTTTACACAGTACTGGAAAAATTGCCCTTGGAAGCAATTTCCAAGTTTCAATAGTGCTGTCATAGACTTCTAGAAGAAAAAGCTGTGGTGAAGAGTGGTAATGAGTTCCTTCTGGCTTGTTCCAAAATCCCAGGGTTGGGTGATAAGAAAAAAAATAAATTATAAAAAATAAAAAGAGCAGGCATGGAATGATGGCAAATAAAATGGAGTCTGAAACTCTAGATGAGTAAGGCTGAAAATAACTAGTAAGAGGACACCATCACTCATTCCAACATTTTTGTGAAGTATAATAATAGCCAAAGTTAAGAAGTTAATATTGTTGGTAGGCCAGATGGCACAAGATATCAGTAATGGGATATGGGGTTTTGGTAATGGAGCCTTTCACCTTTATGTCACTAGTTTAGATCTGCTCCAGGTTTGCAATGACCAAAGCTCATTAGCATCTGACAGCTGCTTCTGCAGCCTGGTAGAAATGTACTGGAGCATTCAGTCCAGGCCCTTCTGCTGGAGAGGTATTCATAGACCTGCCTGCAAAACAGTTCTGAATGGCTCATGGCAGATAAAGGGGCTAAAGAAATGGTACTCTATTATCATTATATTTTTTTGTCAAATATGAAGACTAACCAAAATCTTTCATTGCCTTTTACAGCAATAGAGTGAAGGAAATCTGCACCTTTTGTACTGCTGAGAAACATTTGGGGGGCATTGCATTGCTATGCACATCACCATTCCTAGCTGTGTCTGACTGTGGAATGGGGTTTTCTGCACCAGGTTGTAAGAGCTGGTTGTGGTCACACAAGGGACTGGGCTCAACTTCCAGCCATTGCTCTACATGTACTCAAATGTCTGCACCTGAAAGACCACTTCTTCTAGGTAAAGTCAGAGAGTAAACCAATATGCAGTTGATACGGATGAAGACTCTTAGGTACACTAGACCTGTTGCACATGACTGACAACGAAGGTTTGTTGACTTCAGGCTGTTAAGATTAACTGGGCCGTGGAAGATGAGACAAACCTCCCACTGCTTTTGTCAGGTGGTTTGTGAGCCAGGTGGGTAAATATGTGATGTCAAACATCTTTCTTCTTAGCACACAATTACTGTAGAAAGATTGTGTGTGCCTTCAGACAAAGGGCTGAGGGCAAGTGATTTATTTACTCACAACGCTTCCTGATTTTTTAAAAATTACTGTGTAGGAAATGGCACCATGGTTTGTTGAGGATCTCTAATGCTTTTCTCTTGAGACAAAGGAGCCGATCTGTGTTACATTTAGCCCACATTGGACTTTTCTGGGTCACGAGCAATAAAGCATCATTTGCACACACTTCACATCTAATGAAATTCAGAAATAAAATTGATGCAACCAGAGCAAAGAGATAGATCTGGGCAACACTTTTGACAAGGAAGTACATGTGTACCCATTTGATTGTTTACATATGATAAAATTACTTACTTTGCACTTGGTCGTATTTCTTGTCCATTTTTATACCACTTGAGTTCCACTGTTGGATCTGCGAGCTCCACCATGAATCTTACTTTACCTCCTTTGTCCACCTGATATGCAGGATCGAGACCTTTGGCAAAAGCTGTTATGGAAGTCAAGTGTTATTTTAAAATGATATCAGAAAACAAGAATATGAATGCTGAAATGACATTGCATAAAACTCATCAAAGCTGTCAGAATACATGCACACAATGTTATGTGTCACTCTACTCTTACACTAGTCTGCATAGAATCATATCGTGTTCTAGAACCATTAGTAAAAGCACAAAGCTATGCAGATCTGATTATTCTGACCAAGTTCAAACTAGCAGCTCTTCATGACTCTACAGTGTGACTGTATTGTGAATAGGACTGGGTAGATGTAGCTGTAACAGCTTGCTGTAGGCCAACTTGTTGTGGGCAAGGTAAGGCCATGTGAAACTCAAACATTTCAAAACACTTTAGCATCAACATTTCAACATTGCCAGGAACAAAAATTAGACCCAGAGAGCAGACATTTCTGGGCCCAAAATAAATAAATAAATGGTGCCACAAACAAATGGCCTACAGCTAAGTAACCAGTTTCTGCTAAGGTTTATATCATGCATGTGTCTGATTGGAGGAGGCTGAATATATCAAACACAACAGGAGTAATTAAATCTGAAAAGGATTTTTATGTAACTTGTTGCAGTATAAAAGTTTCCAGTTTCTAATAAAGGTGGCATGAGAAGAATGTCCTACTCTCAACCTGTCACTACTATAGATGTTTTCCCCAACATCTGGAGCCCCTCCTGTAGGAAAAACCCTGTCCACTGAAAAGATCCTGTTTTAGCTGGCAGCTCCATCCTACTCAGAGGGGGAGCTGGGTAAAGGGGTCAGACTGACTGGTCACAGGTGCTAAGAGTCTCCCCTCTTACAGGAAAACATTCAGGCTTTTCCATGTGATGCACCTGGGTAGGGAGCAGCTCTTCCTGCCAGCCACACAATTTCTGCTTCAGCTTCCAAACCTGCCAGACCCTCCCCTCTTCTTCAGACTCCTGGGGAAAAATGAGGTGTTTCCTTTGGCTTCAACCCCACAGAGAGCTTCACTGGATACAAAAACTGCCCTGGTGGTTCAGTCAAAACCCATCGACTCCATTCCTCCCTCCCTCAATGGGTCCTGAATCAGATATACCAGCAAATTAAAAATATAAATAAAAACTAATGTGTAGTGACATAACACATGTTATGATGTGAGGTAATGGGTGAGGAGAGAGGGTTTATCAGGCAGCTGAATTACAGCTGAATTTGTGGAAGACTTCACCTACATGAAAAGGACTCCTCCAGGAAACCAGTGAAACAGCAAATACATATATTGCATCCAGTTCTGAAATGCTGTCCAGGAACAAGCAGATGCCACAATAGTATAATGGATAGTGTGTTGTATTCATATGTATGTATGTATAGACATATTATGTGACACATACATGCATTTTATACACACATACATAGAAACACATTTATATTTCTGTATATAATTACACTACTCATACTGTTCAGTAGAGTAGATAGGGAAAGACAAACCTGAATGTCCTCACCCAGTGCAGGGTGGAGGGTTTTCAGTACAGCTGGGATTTCCAAGGAATGTAAATTAATTTCATGCAAAATAAAATGATGAGAGCAAACAATGTGTTTGGAGTGCTCTCTATTTGAAGCAGAAGATACAGATGATAACACAAGGTCTAATTTCCATATTGTTTGATCAGATAACAGCTTTCCACACAACTGGTGGACATTGCTAGTGCTTGTCTGAGAGGGAGGGACACTTCTGGTAAACACTGAGTGGGATAGAGTGTTTATACTAATCACAACAGACCAAAGCTGCTTTCTGATTAACTCCTTGAAGTAATGAGGCTTGAGTTGTAGTGTACAAGTGCCCTTGTGTGGAAATGAAGCATATTTGGGTTTTTAAGGTAGACGGTTGTGTTTGACTAATGAGCATGAGAATATTTCTGCCATCTCCATACCTGCACTCTTCTTCACCTCCCTGCGCATCCGCTTCAGGCGCTTTAACATCCCTCTCAGGTCAGTGATGCCATACTGGAAAGCAATCTTCTCATATTCGCTGGGATTTGCATTCTTCAGGAGATCCCACACATCTACCTCAGGTTCTTCCTCTTGTTGTTTAACCTCCCTAATGTTAGCAAAATAAAATTGTGGGAGAAGAGTTAGTGAGGCTTTATCACCCCATAAAAAATAGGTGAAGTTGAATCTCTGGTGAGGCTAGAAATGTTTTGACCAAAATTTGAAGGCTGCCATCATATTTTTTATTTCACTCATTACAAGTGGAATAGCTCAGAATGACATTCATACCTTACTTTACACTTCTTCCAAGCAGAATTTGGGTATAAGTTTTAATTTGGCCTTTTCTGAGCCAATCAGTTATGAGAATTTTTATATTGCTTTATTGCTTAAAAAAATAGTTTGAAAAATGTAGCACTACAATAGCATGCAGGCTAATCCCATTTAAATCAGTTTTATCTGCTGTAACTTGAGCAGGATCTGTTACAATTTATGACGGCACCACTGAGAGCTGAGCCTAATCTGTACATTTCATAATTATACAAAAATGCTTTCCAACCCTGAGTCCCTGCAACTGCTAGTTCAGGTGATCAATGAAAGGACACTGAAATACAGGGGAATCTCTATAGTTCCACCAGTGCTTCTCAACATTACTCAATGTTGTCGTATGAATAGGAACTGGAGAGTTCCACACCTTGGATGTGAGCTTGGATGTGAAAGATGAATCTGCATCTCAGTTTTAAGAGCAGGAAATGTTTTCAGAGTTTTGTGTGAGGCATCACCTTTATACAGAAGTTTCAGTACCATGTTTACTATCTGCAACTCCAGGCTAAGACAGCCAATAAGGAGAAGTACATGTATTTTCAGAATGGTAGTTATTAAATGAGAGAACAAAATGATAATTTTTCAGATGGACAGCTTAGATCAAAAAAGTGAACTGCAAGAACAATCCAGAAACTGGAACAGAAATCTGGATTTTTCTTCCTGTAGATTCACTGGGATCAGGCCAGTATCATTCTGATGTAGCTGGTCTAATGAAATCAGTACTTTTGAGAACAGAGTGAGAAAATCAACTTTTGAGAAATAGAAAAGACTGAGCTTTGCAGTGAGACAGTGCTAGAGTTGAGCTCTACTGAGTGTGACAGAGGATTTTCTTTGACATACACAGAAAGAGCATTAAGGGATCCCTGAGAATCTCTGCATGGTTGTATGAGGGACTGTGGAAAACCACTTTGCTGTTTAGTCTGTGGTGTTTATTAATTTTTGTAATACATCAATGTTCTTTTTAAAAGGAAGAAAGCTTCTCCCTGAGTAGTCTTTGAAATACTTACACTGCTATCTTAGAATTACTGTTAGATTATCTCAGGCATATAATTTTACATTTTGTTCCTTTCACTTCTATCTGCTCTCACGCTTTCTGGAGAGTGACTATATGCAGCAAACACTGGCGTTTCAGTGACATTCCTTCTGCATGGCAGCAAGTTGAGATCAGCTTGCAAACATATACAAAAGCTGACCCACCCCTTGGGGTGCATTGCCTTGTCCCAGGGCTGGCCACTTGCCATGCAATGCCTGTCCATGCTAAGGAGAGGTACACTCTGTGGGAACCAAGACAATAATGTACCCCTTTGAATCGGGCAGTGGTTTGAGAATGAGGGTAAGTTAGAGAATCCTGATTTTTCAACTGGCTTGAAATGATAGTTCCAGGCTCATTTTCCTCTTGCATAACCGGAAAACAAATTTTGACACTTAGAGCAAACCAACTTTGTTCTTAGACCTCAGTAGTTTGTTCTGGGGGTAGGGGGGCAAACAGTGCTTGGTATTTCCCAAGCAGACTGACCTAGCCACAAAATCACTTTCAGATCTTTAACCTAAAAATGTGCATTCCATTGAAAGATTTACTTTAAAAAACAAAAAAGGGATATAAATGTTTGAGTCTTTTTGTGCCTTCTGGAACTTCATGCCAATACTGATCCCTCGCTTTGACAAAGCATAACCAGTTATGGAGTGGGTTACTGAGGTAAGAACTGTTTTGTCTGCCTGACAACCAGCATGAAATTAGAAAATAGACAGTATTTCAATTCTATGCATTTAGGGTTGGTTTTTTTTTTTAACAAAAACGTGTTTCAAGTAGTATGCACCAAAGGTGAAAAGTTCTAGGTCTTTCCTTGGTCATACAACCATACAAAAGAGAAGGAATGCACCTCCAACATTGCCTGTTGAAAAAATTGAAGTGAAAACATATGTTTGTCTTCATAATAATGGATGTTAATATACATGGATATTAATATCCACACTGTGGCTTAATTAACAATTTTATTCAATTAAGCTCAGAAATATGAGGTTGCATTTCAGTGCCTGAAACAAGGAGGTGATGCACCAATTTGACCAATGTCAAATAATGGTGGTTAAAAATTAAATATCCACTTTATACATTAACCACACAATAGGTATACTATGTTTATATGACTATACAGTATTTATATTACAAAACGTGTGAGTTACTTGTTAGTGAAGTGATAACACATCTTAAATCTCATTTCTCTTTCCACAAAAATGCCAAGACCTCTTACATGCAACTCTTCTGTTGTTATTAAAATACCCCACAGGCAGTCATGAGAACTGGCATGGTAAGTTGTATTAGTATATTAAAAAGTCAAACTGAAGATCCTAGTTAGGGATGAGAAGATTAAAAAACCAAAGACCTGGTGGGTTGGAACTGGTTCAGGTAATTCCTTCCCTGTCCACTTTTACCTTCAGCTTTTCCTGTTTGCTTTAGTTACTTAAATGCTATTCTCGCCCTCAAAGCCAATGAGCCTGTTGTGAACTTCTAATGTATTAATCCTGCATATTGAGTTTTCCTCTTTCAGAGTAAGTGGTAGATGAGATAAAGGATCTAGTTCCTTTTCCCGTTTACTGTGTTTAATTGCCATTGATTTCCATGGCATGTAGAATTCCTGTGATAAATTTTAAAAAATGGTGGATTAACTATCTTGTAGTAACCTGGTAAAAGACTGAAGTGGGTTTAAGATCTGAAATGGCCAACCAGAGAAACATGTGCCCAAGTTTTTCTCCATCAATGCATTTAAGTTAAATAAAACATGACTGAGCATTTGTGTGCACGTACAGAAACAAAAAGCTACAAAGAATTAATACCAATGCCTATGGCTTGAAAACATGATATATGATTTTTAATATCAGGATACTTAGAAAATCAAGTTAAGATGTACCTACAGAGGTAAATTTAACCCTTGCAGTTTTTTATTTTTACACCAGACTCAATTTTCTGAACTGCTCATCCCTGTGTAGGAAATTTCCCCCCTGTGCCTTCCATGCAAACACAAAAGAAATAGCAAGTGAATTAAATGTTATTTGTCTCTTGAAGTCGTGGCTCACTGTTTTTCCCATTGCACTCAAATCTGAGGTGTCTTTTCTGCACACTTAAAGGTGAAATTAGCTTAACATTTGCATATTATACTATGAGAATAAACGTTAGAAACATTAAAAAACAAAAGGTCAGAAAAATTCTTAACAAGTTATTAATGCTGCACCTGCCTCTTTCTGTGTGCTAACCTAATGGTTTGCAATCCACACCTGCTCACTGCATCACTTGGTTCTCACCTACGTTTCAGAAGACCACTAAAGTCAAGTTCCCCTGCATCCTCTTGTCCTTCACCGCTGTTATTAATAGAAAGAGATCAAATCTTTGTTTAATACAGGAAGACTTAGACAACACACATCACAAACAATCTATGCATCTCATACACTCAACACTTGTCCAGACACACAAGTAATTGTATAAAATCAACACAAACTTGTATCCTTTTTCACATGAATTATGTTTCTGTAGGCACCTGTGAAAAATAACACAAAGGTTTGTATTGCTTCTTATGCTTCTTTGATGGCAAATTTTTGTAACTGCATACATAAATTTGCCAAGGTTTGTGTTAGATTTCAGTAACACAAACAAATGTGAGCTAGTCAACACAGCCGGCTTTGTTTTTCATTTCTGCAGTGAATATGTATAAAAACAAAGGGCTTGTGCTGATCTTTTGCTATGAATAGAAAACAAAGATTTGCATTGCTGGATGGTGCTTTTAACAATGCATAGCTGTGTCAAATACTGATTGCAGAGCACTACACTTTAGATTTAACCTTTCTCTAAAGGAAGGGAGAAATCAGTTATACAAAAGAAGAAACAGTATATTGTACATTTTTACAGATAGAATCACAGTTCCATGAAGGTGCATTTCTTTCTATAATGTGACCTTAAACAGGATTACCTTATCATACAGCACATATAGACAAAAGAAACACCCTTAATATTTGTAAGAAGGGCAAAATACTGCAAATCTTAACGGAAATTATGTCAATATTTCATCCAGATTTTGCATGTGAGCTATTAGTTAGAAAATCAGAAAATATTCAAATATCTTTGTCCGCTTGGGCAGAGCTGCTATTGCAGGGTTTTTTAAATGTGCTAAAGAAAGGAGTGCACCTTTAATGTAATATCTTTTGCATTTTCTCTTTAAACTAGCCCCCTCTAAATAACAGCAGGTACTTCTGAATCACAGATTTACTTGTAAATTAACAAACTGCATTCATTTTCTGTTTATAAAACAGTTTCATTCTGAATATTCTATATCTTTATATATTTAATCATATAGAGATGACATCTATATTGGTTAGAGTAGCTGTTTTATCAGAAAAGTAACAAAACTTAAAACACAATGCTTTATCTGACATTCTCTGTATTTTTTTTTCTTAACGATGGCCTTTATTGTTTACTGTACTATAACATTAAGACAGATCCTGTCTTCTTGAAATCAATGTGAATTTTCTCTCTGCTTTAAATTGGTACAAGATTGGGACCAGGAACTTTCATATTGTAGCTGACAGCTTTCAGGAAACATGCAGTAGAAGATTTTAGGGCATGAAAGTACATTTTTTAAAACCACTAAAGAAACATACATTTAATTGCCTTAAACATTCAATCTTTCCTTAAAGCAATGGCACTGTAATTTCACAGTATTTAATGTCATATGTACTATCTATGTGATGTAGCTATTTCATTCTGCCAATACCAACTACCCTAAATTCCACTTCTTAAATCTGTATTTACAAAAAACATTTTTTCAAGTACTCGATACAATTGTCTGATGCAAGTTCTGTTCATGCTACCAGTATCCATAACTGAGGAGCTTCATGGCATCACTGTTTGAAGTTACCTTCTTTTGAAAGCAGATCTGATGTCAATGGATGGAGCAGCTTGGGAAGATTCTATGAAATAATGGTAATTCAAGAATTAAAAACATAATTTGAAATTCATGTAATTTATGTAATCAGTCTAATTGGGAATATGAAATTTGTTCGGTTTCCTGCTAAGTGACCTGAGTTTGTGCTTCCCCTTGAAGTTCTGATTAGGACATTATGTTCTGATAAAAGCAAAGATGCTCAGTGCTAAGCTAAGTGCAATGAATGCATTTCTTTAACCTACTTTCTGCCGTTCTGTATAGGAGGTGTTTCTCTGATGATTCTCTTCATCCCCCTTTCTATCTTATACACAGACTTTTTTGCCTTTCCATTTCCTATGCTTTCTCTCCTGCTTGCATCTTGCACTTTCTCTGTATGCTCATCATCAAAGGAAAGAGAGTTTCCTCTATAGCTGCAGACTCACATTGATTCCCAGTTCAAGGAGGACTTCTCCTTGTGTGAATTACCCACTTGTGCCTGCCTGAATCAGATTAAATGGTTCTGATCCACAGCCAGTTGATGGGTGCAGCCAGGCTGGCCCCTGCCTTGTTGCCCTCTGCATACACACACACACAGGTAGCTGTGCCCCTTGGGCTGTCAGGCAGACATCAAATGTCTTATGGGACAGAGCCTGATGTGAACTCAGTATTAGTTTTACCTGCCAGCTTTTCTAATTTTTGGACAAATGTCCCAAGTGCTATCTATGCTTATGTTCATTTAAACAAAAGATTACAGACACTTAAGAAAATTCTCTGAGCTCTATGGTAATTTTAAGCATTACTTCATTTAAAGGTTCTGAACAAAATGAAGTGGCATTTGAAAGAGAGAAATAAAGAAAGGAAGAAAGAAAAGGAAGAAAAGAAAGGAAGAAAAAGAGAGGGAAGGAAGGAAGGACGGAAGGAGAGAAAGGAAGAGGGAGCAAACGATGTTTATA
>VWZF01004871.1:876045-969899 GCA_013396755.1 Sclerurus mexicanus
AGGAAGGAAGGAAGGAAGGAAGGAAGGAAGGAAGGACGGAAGGAGAGAAAGGAAGAGCGAGCAAGAGATCTTTATAAAGCTTTACAGACATGAGTGGAACCTTACCAGTGACTTCAAGGTCAAAAGAGCAGCTATCAAACTTGTCCTTGTAAGATACTTCACAGCGATAGTTCCCTGCATAGTTTTCCTTAGCTTTGATGATATGCATCTCAAATGTGTGAATCTAAAAATCAAACATAATTGTTCATTAATGTGGGAGATACATTTGCACAAAGCACAAGTTAAAAATTAGTCTTTCAGATCTAACCAGAAGGAAGGAATAACCCAAATAATGGGTTCTGAAAAGAATCTGGAATCCAGAAATGGCAACAGAAAACTCTGATTTCCCCACCATGATTTGTCCTGCACTGGGAGAACAGAAAAGCCTGCTTCTGTGCAGGGTCAGAGACCATCCCTGAAATCTATGGGAAGCCAGGGTTAGAATCCACTGCTCTTGAATTTCTACCTTTTGTCTTAACCTAATCTTTAAGCTCTCTTTGGAGCTTCACCCCCATAAGAAGGAAAAGCAAAGCCATACCTTAGTGTGACGCTCAAATGACTCTTTCAGCTGCAGATGCTTCCCTGCTTTACTGGCCAGGTCCATCCATTTTCCTTTAAACCATTTAACATTTGGCTTTCGGAGAAGGTCTTTGGCTTCTACTTTGGCTATAAATGTAATATTCCCACCTTTTAAAAAGAGGAGAGAATAATGCAGCTGTTGAGGAACCTGTGGGTGGTCAGTTACGTCTGTACAAGTTTCTTTCAATACTGCTCCATTCAGTCTCCTTGTGCTCTGCCACAACAGTTAGTTGGAGTCACACAGACTATGAAAGTACTGCAGTGATACAGACATTAATGATTCTGGATCTGAAAGCCTTCTGTTCATGTCAGTGTGGAACTTGAGACACTGAGAAGTAGGATAGTTTGAGGCAAAACTCCATGTCCTCATGGGTGAATTCTTCCTAATATTTGAATTTTCTTGCTCAAAAGAAGCTCGGGTGTTCCTAGGCTATCATGCAGCTGCAACATAGACAAACTCCAGTCTGAAAAAGGAAGTCTGGAGCATTTTTATCATTAATTCTTTAAGCTGAGAAGGGAGAGGAAAGAGTCTTCTCTAAATAATGAACTGGGAATAGTAGAAGTTATCTCAGTTTTCAGAAGACCACTTCACAGCCCCTGCTGAGTTTCCATCCTAACATTCATTCATAGGGGAATACAACCAACTCCTTATGTTTATTTTCCAAATAAATCCTCCCCAAATACCCTTTTCTACTCAGAAACAGAAAAATAATAGGCATTAATTAAAAACAAGAAATCCCAACATCTATCCACATCTTTGTACGTCCAGTGAAATAATAGGTGTGTTAAGTAGCCTGTACTGAACTTATCACCATTCCTGCTACTCTGCTTAGGGAGCAGCTCCCTGACCATGGTGGCATGGCTCAGGAGTGCAGTTTGGAAGTGAACCTCCTGACTGTCCCCATTGACTGTACTCTGGTTCACAACACAGAAATTCCTCACAGTGCTTGAACTGGATTCCTCTGGGGTGACAGAGGAATTAAAACCAAAGATGTGTTCTGGGAGTGCTCCAACTGCTAATATGTATGTAGATCACTGGACTAAACCAAAGCTAGTCCAGAGCAGATCCCCCAAAATGGTTACAATGGGCAGCAGCTCCTATTAGGCTACTTGCTGATTTATGCAGAGCTGTAGGGTCGAAAAGTTGACCTGGAAATCTCTAAGGTATGCTGCAGATCTTTGGGAAGATCTTTGTTGCATATCCATAACAGTACAGCCAACAGGGTCACAGTAACCAGCTCTCTTATCCAGAAACTATACCTCTTACCATTCTGCTCAGTAAACTGTTAGATTTTTGAGCTTGTCTTGAAATAAACAATTGGTGTTTGCTTCTCTCCATACAGTCCTTTTTGCCTTCAGAGTGGAGTTCACATCCAGCTAAAACCAGTGGCAGTACTTGCAGCTGAGGGCAGAAGTTGAGTGTCACAGGAACTGCACATACTGTTCCCAGCTCTGCCTCAACATCTGTCTCTCTGGGAGTGGCTTTTCATGTTGTTTCTAAGCACTTACCAACGCTCACTGTACCGCTCTGAGGTTTCTCGACGAATAGAGTGGATCTTTGGGAGTCATCTCGTTTTTCTGACTCTTCTGGAGCTCCTTCTCCAAGAGACCATACTGAGATGTAGAGAAAGGGGGGAATATCAATCATCTGAGTGTTTTTTACTCCCACCAAAGCACACTTACCTGAACTCACTAAACTCTAGCCCTATCACCTCTCTCCTCAGGTGTCCTGAAAGGTATGTAAGTTTTTGTTCACACTGACATCCATTGCTTGGCTGTCACATTGTGTACAGCTCCTTCAAGAGCGCTACCTCTGTGCTGAGAGAAAATGAAACTATCAGGGGGGAAGAGAGGGGAACCTCATCAGCCAAGATGGGTACTGAGCAACTTGAGCATTCAACCATGAGTGCTTTACAGAGGAGATGCACAAAGGTCAGCTCTTTGTTTTTCAGAATAGATGGAGGTTCTGAAAAAGCAAACAGCTACAAGCACAAGAAAACCACATATGATGCATTGTTTCAGTGTGTCTCCCTCAAAACAAACTAAGTCAATTGTACAAGCTGGTTCTTCCTCTTTGTCTGCAAAATAGGGCAGGTATGAAGCTTAGTTCTGAACTTTGTTCTCTTCTACTATGTCTTCAAGCAAGAATACTCTCTATTTTAAGTAAAATTCTTTGTATCTTTCAGCTCTAAGTCTTTAAGCAGAATTCACTCTCCCTGTCCCTTCCTTTGATCTCTGTTGCAGATGGAACCTGAGGTATCATTCTCACCTTTGGCCCCTCTTTCAATGTAAAAGATGCTATCAGGTGTGTTAAGCAGATGTTGTTCAATGTTTATGGGAAGCTTATGTGTTTTACCACCCGCTTGGCAATTGTGGCGCTGAGTTCACAGATCACATCTTTGGCACTCAGCCTTCGGTTCTCCATGTCCTGAACTGAACTTTGCAATTAACACAGGCTATCTGTCACTTTCAAATCAGAGCTGCATCTCCCTCGTTTCCCTCATACATTTGGTTGTTTCAGAAGTGAAGGTAGCTTTTTATAGTTTATATATAATGCTCTTTCAGTTTTGGTTTCATGACTAGCATAAATAAGGAATCAGTCACACAACACTTCCCACTTAGTCAAACCCTGGTCTTCAGATTAAAAGGTCCTTTTCCCGCTCAGTAAATTTTGTAGAAACTCATTGCCAGAAGTCAGAATTGTCTTTCTGTTATACAGAAATTACTGCTCTGGGAACCTTTTTAACTTATGAAAATTTCCATAGTTCATAAATGCAACACAACTCATGACAACCATGGGGAAAATGTAACCAAACTGGTTTTATTATCCTAAAGTCTATTAGGAATTTTAAAAATATATAGAAATTCTAGATAGCTTTGCTATAAAATCTTTTGTCTTTCAGTCCTTCAGTCAGTTGTGGGTGGTGTGCCTAACACCTCTCTATATGTCTGCTTGTACAATATTTCTCACAGGTAGAGACATGTATATACACACATGTATATACACTTATGAAAACATAGATACACATATATGAAAACATAGGTACACATATAGGAAATCACATACACAGACATAAATGAATACAAATATATATAGATACGTATCTATATATAGTCTCTCTACAATCTAAATGTTTAGATTATGCCAGTATTACATGGTATTACATGGTATTATATGAAAACAATGTAAAGGAAATTATATGGAAACAAGTGAAGGTTACTGGTGGGAACAGAATGAGGTGATGATGCTCAGTATAGGACCTGGTTACGTGCAGTAATGAACCTAACATGCAAATGGAAAAAGGATATTAATAAATGGAAAAGAATATTAATGGGTGGAAAAAGCTTACATAGAGACATTAATTTGGTACTACATAAAAGAACACCTAAATATTATCATCACCTTTAGATATTAACATTTTCCTAATTATTAAACAAACAGAACAGAAGGTGGGTTTAACGCTGGCTGAAGGGGCTGGCATAGGTGGCTATGCCAGGTCTTTAACCATGGTTGAAGTACCTGCTACTCAATTTGTTCCAGAGGCTGCAAATCCTGAAACCACAAAAGTGGGTGTAGTATGCGTTACCTGCCAGGGTAGGAAGAAAGAGGTTATGATTTTGCTAAGTTTTCCCCACAGTCCTTTGAGATGTGAGCAGAAGCCATTCTCTTACAGTCTCCTGGGACCCGTGCCTGGGATTCGGGTAAGCCACTGTCACCCTGCAGGCTGAGGAGGAATGGAACAGCTATGTATCTATCTATACAAAAGTAGATATAGATAGATAGGTATGTATGTATGTGTAAAATACTGGTACATGTCCTGTCCTGTGCAGAAGGGCCTTCTCTCACTCCTGACTTAGCTGCTAGAAACCTACTCGTTCTGAACAGTTATAGTTTGCTACTGTCTAAACAATAAAAATAAAATAAAGTATTATCTCTAAGAAATAAAGTATAAATAATATTTTTATTATGTAATTTTGGAGTCTTTCATCGTGTTTTTCAGGAGGTCTCACCTGAATCTTTTCTTTCCGCTGGCTTAGACATCCCATCTGAAAGGGAAGAGCAGTTTAGGTGATACCAGCTCAGAGCTCATAGCTAAAGTGACCTCAGGTCATTGAGATTTTAATAACATTGATCCTTCATGATAAATAGACTAAATATTTGGGACCATATCCATGAGGAACTACTTGAATACCAGAAAAAATGAACTACTGAGAAAAAAAAAACAGAAATCTTCTCCCCTTTTCTCTGGAAAATCCCAATTAGTTTAATTCCCATTCAAGATTTCCTTTTTAGTAGTTTGTATTTAGAAGGGTTACATGAGGCTGGTGTTTTTTCCATGATTTGTGTAGCTCCAGGTAACAGATGAATTTATGTTGTTCAATATTTATGTGAGGGACAGTACTTTGAATTATTTAAATAGTCTATTTATTTATCTGGAATTGCTTTCAGATCTACTAACCAAGATTTTATCTTCCACTGGTAGAAGTTCTACTGAAGACCTCAAGACAGGACTGGAAAGCGACTTATCTGGTATAAAAGTCTTGTACCTCTGAACAGAGATTAGTATAATGTAGGGCACTTCAAAAAACTTCTTCTCTAAGTAGTGTGTTTTGAGTTCAGTCCAATGTTTTGGACTCATTCGTCATTAATAGTCAAAAGAAAAATACATACATACATACACACTCAAAGCACTATCACAGTCCTAACCTGCTGGTGGAGTACTAACTGAAGGGTCATCTTCATCTGTGAAAAGAAATACAAATAAAAAAGTACATAAAGAAACTGAAAGCACAGACGATCATCTGCTTTAAAACGACTATGTGAAAATGTAAAACCTGCAAAAGAAAGGGAAAGAAATCACAATACTCATAAACATTCACAATGGAAGCTTCAAACTGATGAGGAAAGCTTTGCATAATTCAGTAGCTGAAATGGTGAACCTTAATGTTTCAAGCAAGTAAAAGAAAAATGAGATGAGGACGGTGATCTATTATTAAATCATGAGTTTATATGAAAGCTGTGGAATGATTCTGTGTGTTAGAGATGTAATCCACAGTAAATACAAAAGAAAAAGCCACAATGAAATGAAGGTCAATCACATATCTAACCTGAGGAAGATGCCATTTCTCTGGTGACCGTGTCTGCAATTAAAACGCGCACCATACATGCATTCAACATTAATAAATCAAGATATGCAAAAGCTAAAACTAGTCTCCTGTATTTATACTTTGTCATTTCTGTATTAGAATATTAATTTAAAATGCAAGGAATAAACAGCTCATTTTTTCCCCTGTTATAGAAGAATAGTACAAAATAAGGAAAGAACTACTGTCCTCATGCCAGATTTTCCTTTTGATCACACTAAAAGTTGACCATTATCAGATATTAAATCACTACAAGCAATTGCTAACCAAGTATTTTAAAATTTTTAATCACAGAGAGTACTCATTTATAGACATCAAAAGCCTGAAAAACCATGAAACTGGCATTAGACTGAAATACCATAATCATGATTATTAGAAAACCATAATAAGGTAAAGACTATATTTACAAGAGAATTTTTAATCTTGACTAGAAAACTCAGAGATCAGTTTCTGATAAAAATAAGCAAAAAGTCTTAGCATCTTAATAGCCTAAAGGTAAAAAAAAATTAAAAAAAAAAGGAAAAAAAAGAAAATTACCAATGTATCCTTTGAAAGGCAAAAATAAACCAGATATATTTAGGATTTAATACCTATGTCACATAAAGATAGCATAGTTTTTATACAGTATCAGAAAATAATCTGAAGAACATTTCAAATCGAGAAGAGAGCTGAACAAGAACAACTTTGGAAAAACATTCACTCTCAGATTTAAACATACTTTTTGGGAGTTGGAGATTTTTTTAGATTTTTGATTTGGGTTTCCATAATAAAAATTTAAATCTGAAGTTGTCCTTTGATTTTGTACTTAAAGTTATAATTTCTCTATATTTTCTCATGAGCAAATGTAACAACTATGACAAAAGCACATATAAAGTATAGTTCCATTTTTATAAACACTGGTAATACTGATTTTTTTGGTTTGTTTAACCATTGAAGGCTAATTGAAAGCCTGTTAATAGTTTAAGTACTTAGCTATAACATTTTACTCATTCCTTTTTAATGATTCATTAATTTTAAAAATCTCCTGGGAGGAGGATGTGAGTTGTAAAAGGTATGCCTACAGACAAAGCATTAATGTGTTATCTTACAAAAATCCTTTTTTATTAATAGGAAAAAAACAGAAAGACGTTCTTTCAATGGAAGAGTTCTCATGACCTGCATCATCCAATGCCATAAGCAGATCTTGAAGATGTTGATTTTCAGTGAAAGCACAGTAATGATGAAGTCATGTCAGACCTTTTAACATACTGTGCTAACAACTAAATGAATGCAAGGCTAATTAATTCCACTGTAAATCTTTCTCCGTATTTCCTGAAAACATAAAGTGTACTTTCATCTTTTTGTCAATAGTGTCATCACTGTGATTGATGATGGCTCGAAGAGCCATCTGGCTGGAAAGAAATAATTGAGATCAGCATAAAACATTTGATGTGATGCATGCTACATGATGATGTGTGATAATCATGTTTTGAAAGGACCACTCTGATTTCTATTTTATTAAGTCATTTGAAAAACTAAGAAATCAAAAAGGTGTTATTAGTTTTGCAGAGGGATTGCTGGGGTTTCTCCATGGTAATCTACCATTTTTCAAACAAAATGTTAACATCAAAGACAAACAAAGCAAGACATACAAACACTTCAGAATTATCAAAATGAATGCCCAAGTGAATGTGTTCAAATGGGAAGAGTATGAAAACAATAGGATTGTTTTGACAAATGGCAGGTGTATATAGGTGAAGTGATGAACAGGGGAGAGACACTGTTTTGCAGCTGCGGGTGATTTCAGAGCACCTTAACATCTATCTGTGCTACTGCCCACTGGGGCTGGTTTTCAGGGATAAGGCAGGAGGCAGATAAACACCACAAAGTGTGAACTTCACGGTGTATAATAAATACAGAGTAACTCAACCAACTGGCTGAATAATTTTGGTTTATGCTGAAATTACTAACACAGTAAGGCTAAGACTTTCAAGTTTAGTTGACTTCAGTTACCCATCTGATTTTCAAGGATTATTCAGCAGTCCCATCAAGGGGACTTGGCACTTTGGAAAGTGCAAATGAAGTGCATTCATACAGCAATGGAAGCTTTAGTAGAGAGATGAATGGATAAGTGCAACCTAGAAAAATGCAAGGCTGACACATGCGAACATTTTAGTAGATGGCTGAATGAAACCTAGAGAAAAGGTCTCAGGAAAACATGCACAGATTTTAGTGGCTCTCTGAATGGCTGGATGGGCCCTAAAAAAAAAAAAGGAATGAGCAAATTGATATTAAAATTCTATTATTATTCCAGCAAGCGGGAACAAAATTATAGCAATATTCAATCCGTAAGATAGTGCTAAAACTCAAAACAAAGGCATAAATATTTAAATTGAATGAATACAAGATAATGTAGTAAATTTGGAGGGATTTCTGCTGAGTCCCTTTTTTTTCCTCTGAAAATAAAATGGATGATCAGATATATCCTGGATGACAGCATTAGTTCAGATGTTTTATAACTAGTTTTTTCTATGAAAGAAAATTTTATGTCTACTGCTCTGAGCTACTAACTTACAGTGAAATAACCACAAGATACAAAGACTTTAACATAATCTTTGCCATTTCTTAACTTGACAGTGAATATAAAGGAACATAAATATGTAACTTTACACAGACAATAACTACTAAAACGAAATAGAATAGTAAAACAGACACAGAGACAGTTATACACTATGTTCCTAACTTCTGCTGTTAATTTTGTCTTAGAAATGAGGTGAAAAATTATGGACTGTGGGATTTATACAGACTACCAGGATTTTTTTCCTAGATGTCAGATTCCAGCATAGCCAGACTGTGCTGTAGCAGGGGTCCATCCCAGGCTCCTGCAGCTCTATCTTATACATTATCAGCAAAGAGGTCACAACTGCTACCATATAGGTATTGTAGAATTGCTGTGGAATTCAGACATGAAATTGTTCCCATCTCATTCCCACTCAGGGAAGTACCCAAATCTGCTGCTTCTGAAGCTGTGGTAAGTTTTGCAATTAACTTATACAAATCAAACCTCTAGCTTGTTCTGTCATCATTTCCTTGCTGAACTGTTCATTTTCAAGTGTTTATGATTTCGGACAGATTGGAAGAACGGAACCTTTTCCCATTTTGTGAATTATGCTCACCATTAAAAAGATTCTCTTCTGGCGGACAAACGAAGAAATCACTCTAAGAAAATATACTTTCCCTTACTTACTGATACTCTGCTGCAAAACAGGAGCTGATAGGAACAATTGCACTGTAACTAATTCTTTTCTTAAAAATTACTTCAGAGTGTCCGGCAATGACATCTACACTGCTTTGCAGAGGTGACAGTTTCACTGGAGCATGGCAGAAGGCCATCTACATATTGGTATTCAGACTTACACTGGAATTTTTACTGAGGCAGCAGCTGCCACCATGGGCTGAAACTGGAAACACTTTCCATACTAGTACGTCAAAAAATTTTTTAGGGTAGTAGAATCCTCCTGGCACCAAGTGGTTCCTCTTAGGAGGAACGTTTTTCCTCTTAGGAAATGCTTATGTCTTTCAGTAACTTCAAACCAGAATCATAATAACGTATAAGAAGATAATAGAAGTATTTGATGTTACCTACCATGTTTTCTTTTTTATTCAGTAAAATGTAGGCTTAGGAGCAGCGGGGAAAACACCATCCATGTTCAGTTTCAGAACAAACTTTTCTTTCATATCAAAATTAAAGCAAGCCAAACTATCTGCTGGAATAGCTTGAGGCAAGACCTTCATCTTTTTTCCTATCATTAGGCATGCAAATTATTCCTGAATTGTGTTTCCATTACCAAGATGACAGATGTGATTACTCACACAATATTTTGTTTGTCAAAATAATTGCTCAATGCAAAGATAACTGACAAAGTAACATGCACTGAATCCTGGTTCAACGTTTTTATTTTCAAAAGAGTACTTGAACTACACACTCTCAGTGTTTGCATTTTGACTTTGCTGAGAAAAATAGCCATGCATGCCTTTGCCAAATAAATCTGCAAGTATCAAGTATGCATCCAGTCTGTCTAAAAGACAAGATTTTCTCTGGAAGAGACCAAAAGCCGGAATCCATTTTCAAGCAAGGCATTTCTTGATTTGCCATAAAAAAGCATAACCGTGCCAGATGAAAAGCAAACATTGCATCAGTTGTAAGTATATCTTGGTCTGGTTTAGCCTTTTATCAGGATGAAAATAAAAAAAATATAATTCATTTCAAAATAAGCTTATAGAGCGTTTGATTTCTACTTTGGCAGAGCTCCTACAAAAAGGAGGGGAATTTGGCCCAGTTCCCTCAAAAAGTATCTTAGTAACCAGAAGAATTGACAACAGATCTGGAGTCTAATCTCAGCAGCACAAATACATATATTAAAACTGTAACTGATTTTTACATGCATTGCTAGTGGAACAGTTATTTGTTCATTCACAGCAGACAGCCCTCAAAGACATTTTTCAGAACCTGTAATGAGCTCAGCTGCTGGGCTCCTAGTGAGGAGAGAAAGACGAATGTGTGATTTCTATTTTCAGATGGAAAAATCTATAGGGCTTTCTGAAAAGTAAAACACGCGCTATCAGGTTCCTGTGGTAGAACAGAAACAGCTTAGAATGACAGCAGGAGATTGTCCACTTTGTTTAAAAGCTACCGATGAGCACAGTATCTGAGTTTTAGCAAGCTTGGTCAGTGGCTACATCCATGCTCATTTAAACATGGTTTTCTGCTCATGCAAATCACTTTAATTTGATCTATTAATTAAACAATCAAAAAGTGTCAGTCTGGTTTGCAGAATTTTTGAAAATACTCATAAGTATCTTAATTTCCTTGTGCTGGCTAAGCCATGGCCAAAAAGGATCTAGGAAGCTTCGCATCACACTTCTGAAATTCAGCAACAAAACTCTGAACTAAAGCTCAAGAAATCCAGCCTCAGAACAGCCTTTAGGAATGTTGTATTTACTACCAATTTTTAAATACGATTTCAGACTTACCTTTACCCTTTTCATTTCCACCCTCCTGCGGTGTTGTTTGTTCTGTGTAGGAAGTACAAGTATATTTTTGAAAGGATCTTAAATTGAAAAGAAAAACTTACACAGCATTGAAAAATGCAGTTGTAGTCTAGCTCTGCTAGTATTGAAAAAAACATCACTAAAGAATGATTGATATATGTGCATATGCAATATAAAGTTGCAATTCCCTAAAGCATTTTACAACTAATGCATTTCAATTCAATTTCTATGTTTTGAAAGTAATGTAAGATTGATGTTCCTGGACTCAGTGGAAGAAAAATATTTATATTTTTTTTATTTTTTTTTTAGAAGTAGCTATTGTTAGTTTCTTGGGTTTGGGCTCATTTGCAAAAGTTTTTAAAATGAGTTATGTATCACTGTTAATTTGAAAGGAACTGGGTTAGACATGAGATAATGCCAAATGTTAATAGTATCCAGCTCTTCATCACACTAATCAGTTTATCCTTAAGGAAAAGTACAGAGAGAGTATATTGAGGGTGTTCTTAATTCCTTATCATCATATTCATCATTATCAACAGTCTTTCCTAGACTATTTGTATTTATTTTTTTGCCAGAGGAATTGCCAGCCTGTTCTCTACTCCAAGTAGGTGAATGTGAATTATTTTTGACCTCATATATATGAGGAAATTTGGACTTTCAACATGATAAAAATCTCTATGCTCTCTCTGTTTCAGGATTTGATAGGATATCTATTCTGTTTGGTTTCCTTCCCCATTGAATTTTCATACAAGGTCATCTCGAATCTTGTCAAACACTATGAATTGTGCTGTCTTCAAGGTATTAACCCTCACTATCCTATTGTCTGTGAACAATGACTTTCTGTGGCAAACTTACCTGTCAGCTACCTGATAGAACCTGGGTTTGGATGATGGTCAATGGCTAACATTGTCAAAATGGAGCTAAAATAATTTTTATTCCATAGAGGAAACATCAGTAAGAACCAGTGGATGTTATGATTACTCTGATTTCTTGTTCACATGTGTGTAGCCATGGTAACTATGAAAATAAAACTTGAAATTTAGAAGGCAAATCCGATTTTGGAAGTTGACAGACTCCTGGATGCTTCTGTCTGGATTCCCTAAATTTCCAAGCTCCAGTTGCCAGGCTGTCCATCTTGACCAGATGGTCAAACCTGTTCCTTTTTAACAGGACTTTTGCTAGAGTAACACTTTCTTTTCCCACCAGGAACTGGGATTAGAGAAATTCAGTATTCTTGGCAGGTGGTAGCATGTCTATATCCCACTTGGAAATTCACCAGGTCTAAGTATTCCAAACTCATAGCTTGACATTGAGATCTAGAAGGAGCTTTTCCAATGGTTTCCCAAAAATTTACCTGTGCGTTCAAGATACTGAGTTATGTTCAATAAACTATTTATATGTTACAGAATTTGGATTCTTGAATAACAAACTTCCCTCTTTGTGTGATAGCACCTGGTAATCCTGAGTCAGGCAGAAGGAAGCTAGAAGTGCCTGAGACTTCCAGCTTAGAAATATCCCAGTGTAGTGTGTGCCTAACTGTAAAGGCCTACTGACACCCTACTTGTTTTACAGAAGAAGTGCAGGTATGAGGAAAAGAAAGAGAGTTATAGAAGTGATTTTGTATTTAATCCTGTGTTTTTAAATGGAAACTAAAAAGATGTTAATTATTTGAAAATGTTAATAGATGTTTTTAATTCCCCACTTCAAGGATGCTATTCCTTTCTGTATACAGAAAGCTTTTTCTCATTTCAAATCTCCTTGAAAGTTAAGATTGATGAAAAACATTAATTCAAGTACAAAGTATGTCAGGTAAGAGCCTCAGTGTGAAATTAATTACTTCGATTTTAACTGTAAAAATTTTACTGGTGAGTAAGATACAACCATCGTTAATGAAGTAGCAGTTAACTTTCCTTACAAATATATGCAATATGAAAGAGTTCATCACAGTTCATCACATAAAAATAAGACACAGATTATTTAAACATGAAATTCTTTGTGGCAAATGATAATTTTTTAATGAAAGAGTGTGTCATTGAAATGAAAACCACCTTGAGCCAGCCTCATAAAATGCCCGTTAACAAGACTGTAAGTAAGTGAAGCTTTAACACCTGTAGAGTGTTTGTTCCATTTGGAATTGCTATTTAGGTAGCTACAGAGAGAATAAAACTCACAAAATGGTTAAATTAGGCATGCATAGTGTATATATGTATTAACTAGCATCCGATAATATAACTCATGTTATATTAACTCAAAGCTTGCCTACCTTTCCAGCTGCCAGTAAAGAGAACACAGCAGCTCTGCACTTATGAACAAGTTTCACCTCACCTAACTTTGGCTTCCTGGATGTGACCCATTTCATTTTAGACAATCAGACTCCTCCGGACAGTTGCCCATACACTGATGCCCAGTGACATTGTAGATAGGTTATCCAGGAAATGTGCATTGGATGAGCATGTATTACCCAGGATAGGCTCTACTGGTCATAGGTGGGGCACTGTTGAACTTCTTAGACAAGGCACCTAATTTTCAAATGGCTAAAACTAAGTGAAATGAATCCCATGCTTGATTCTGTCAACTTTCCTCACAGTGTACCCTTGATGAGAAATTAAAGGGAATATTTTGGTAATCAGATGCTGTCCAGCCTCAAAGAAGACAGCAAAATTTAGTCACAGAATTTAGCACTCATCATTTACCTGCATCCTGAGGACATGTAACATTAAGCAAACGACTAGTCTCTCACAAACAAAAATTGAGTCTGAAAAATCAACATTCAGGCAAAAGTGAATTGAGAACATCTTACTTGGGCAGGCTTTCTTACTTTTCTTACTGTCCTCTTACTTTCAAAGGGACAATGAACATAAATCGTATTATGGCTATGCAGTATCTAGTCCCATGCAACTGTTGTTAGTGTTAAAGCTCAAATAAGCATTTTTTACACTAACCTGGAGGTGGCGGTGCACTTTCATTTTCAGTTTCTGAAAAATGAGGAAAGAAAACAGATACTGAGCTTCAAATAAAAGCAAATATTTTTCACACACTTGATATACATTAGTTGACTTTGGACACAGTTTGGGTGCATTTCATATTTTAATGCAGTTGTCAATTTTTTTTTTTGTTTGTTTGCTTTCACACACGCAACAGACAACAACTCAGAGTGACAGGGTCAGAGGTCTAAAGCTTATGTTCTGTGAAGAGAGGTCAGGGAACTTATTCAGTATGGAAATAAATAATATTCACAGAATCATAGAATCTTTTAGCTTGGAAGAAATCTTTAAGGTCATCGAGTCCAACCATTAACCTCGCACTGCCAAGTCACCACTAAACCACGACCCCAAGCACCACATCTATGTGTCCTTTAAATACCTCCACTTTCCTGGGCAGCCTGTTCCAGTGCTTGACAACCCTTTTCAGTGAAAGTATTTTTCCTAATATCCAATCTCAACCTCCCCTGTGCAATTTGAGGCCATTTCATCTTATGCTATTGTTTGTTATCTGGGAGAAGAGACCAACCCTACCTGCCTACAACTTCCTTTCAGGTACAACTTTCAGGTATTTGTAGAGAGTGATAAGGTCTCTTGTTGATTGCAGGTCAGCTACCTGCATGTATTTATATTAATTGATCCCCAGTACATTTCAGGACCTTTTGGCAATTACAGTTTAGGGCAGTTCTGGAATATAATGGAATCCAAGTTGAATTTCAAGATTTGGTTTGGTTTATTTAAGTCAATTGGTCTTGAATCTGTGCTTACCACATCAATCTGCTTCCGTCAGATAGTATCCTATGTTTAAGAAAAATTTCCATCAACTGAAATAATGTCTCATATGACTTTAATCACGAAGTGTATTGGATCTATTAACTTAGAAGGATCATGCAGAGTGAATCCAGAAGTCTTTATCTCATTTTCATCACACTATTAGATCTAGAGATCAATGTTCAGTACAAGCAGAAAGAAAAGAAACAGTTTAGCTGCTCTGAGTAAGACCTACAGTATGTTTGGATTTTCTTTCTTTCAGTCATGGTTTTTAAAACAAATCACTTCCCTTTCAGATGCATGATAGAGAAACCAGACTTTTTATCCTATTTAAATATTGTCTTTTGGGGATGACATGTCGTCCCACCTAAAAACGTAAGAACAAATCGACTAGCTAAAATCTATTTTTAAAACATTAAAGGAAGCTTATTTTCAACATTTAAAAGCTTTAGGACTATAGACTGGTTGAAAATGGCAGTATTTATTGACACTAGTGCATTGACTTACAGTTTAACTACTTAAAACAAGCAAAGATTTAAAATGTTGAAGTCTTTAGCTGTAACCGTAGATGGCTCTTACTAACCTTTGTCATGTTAAGGGAATTAACCTTTGGGACCCCATCTCAGGTCATATTCAGGAAATAAAGTTTCAATCTCTGTCACACAGAAATGCTGGTAAGGCTATTCCTTTGCACTCAGGTCTAAATATAACTAAAACATAGTTCTCATTCTTAATAAATCCATTTAATGTTTAAAAGGGAAGAATATTTTTAGCACAAATATAATTTTAAGCTGAGTGTGTGAATTTGATATGGTTTAGGAACTTCCAGTCATACACACAGATACAATAGCAAATCCTTGTAGAGGTTCCAAAGAGAATCCCTTGCTGCAGGGAAAGAGCTAGTGTTGTACATTCTGGTCACTGCACCCATCATGTAGGTTGAAAGGAAGAAGTATATTAAAGACCAACACACAGAATTTGATAATAGTAAAGTATCTTTATTTAAGTTCATAGAAATTTGATTTTTCTGTTCTAATTACTAACATGCTAAATTTTGGGTTGTGGTCTAGAAAAATTTTCATATGAAAATTGCACCACCAAAAGTATGTATTGGAACATATTTGCTTTACTACTGTGACATTTCTTGCTACTTCCACTGAGAATAAAAAAACATGTCCGTGGCATGTGAATATGTTTCTCTCATGGAAAAGTAATTGCAGAAAATTATTGACTGTATAATTTTCCTTGTGAAATTTAATAGCTGGAAACAGGGAGTATTCTTATGAACACTGAATTAGAAAATTCTCCCTGGCTCACCAGCAAGTCACAAATTTATAAACAAAAGCTCAACAAATAAAATGCTTTCCAGACTCAGATGAAAAGCTTATGAGACTTTTGAGGGACTGGCCTTGAATCTTTCTTTCATTTTGAGAGGTATTTCATGGCTTCACCAACACAGTAGCATTGCTCAGAAATAACACCTTTCAAGTCCTGCTTTACCCAGCAGTAGGCTGATGTTAATCAATATCTACAGCACAGACCAGACCTGAAGCACTGTTATTATAGTCTAAACTTCATCTCATACATGCAGACACAAGAGGACATATTCGAAACCTGAGCACTCTCATGGACAACCTACTCTAGTTGACCCTATTCCTAGCAGGGAGGTTGGATGGACAATCTGCAAAGGTCCTTTACAACCTCGGGTATTCTGTAATTCTGTGATGGGATGATGACTGAAGGCAGACCAAGAAGTCAGTGATTCCTTTCCTAAACCATAATTCAAGGCTGTTTAGGCTTTTGCTAAGAAAACTGAGGTAAGACCTGAGCTCAAGGGAGAGTATGGTGTGAGAAGAAAAAAGGAAGGGGAATAGTTCCAGGCACTGGGGGTGACGGAGGCATGGGAGCTACTTCAGTATAATCTTTTGGCCATGTGCAACCCCTTTCATGGTCATGCCTGACTTACAGTTCCATTCCTGAGGACAGCCAGGAAAAAACCCATTAATAGCAGCGAGCAGTTTCCACCTCCCCAAAGAATGATAGCCCTCTCTGGCTGACCTCTGCAACAGGCTTGTCAGCCAGGAAAGGGCTCTGCACACTCAACCAGCAGCTTATGGTTGTGCTCCTTCCCTAGGAGGCATGATCACTGGAGTCCCCAGATGCCATTCCCAACAGCCCGTTGCCTAATATGGTTCTCTGTTGAGGCATTTTCAGGGGGCCTGGTGGTGGAGAAAGTGTTGCCTCCAGCATGCAATCCTCAAGCCCATTGGAGAAGAAAGTGTTGTTCACTGGTGCCTCTTGAGCTACAGGGAAAAGAGGCTATTGAAGGTCCAGTTACTACTGAACTGATGCCATAATGTCAACAGGACCTTCTACTGAGCAACTAGGTTAGCTTCTGCCTCACAGATTCTAAGACAAAAGGTCTCTTCTTTGCAGTTCTTTATTTGAGAAGCCAAGAATGTTGCATATCAGTGGGTTGTGTCATGCTAAACACAGACCTTGGGTTCATCATCGGTTGTGAAACTTGTAACACAACACATCTGGCCAAACGTAATTCTGCAGAAAGAACAGGAATTGACTTAGCAGTTCGTTCTATATGGCTACTCAGAAAGGATAGTATATGAAGAAGTGTAGTTAACAAATAAAGGGAAAGCACAACTGCCACTTAGATAACAACTCCAGAAATGCTTTCATGCTTCATCCATGTCATGAGATGCATTCAGGATCCAGTTTGACATAGGATATGAGCACTTAGAGCCAAGACATTTTTATTTGTGATTTATAATTACACATGCGCACATACACTCTTGAAAATCAGCAGGAGATGCAACTTGACCCATTACCAACAATTTTCCATCACCGTTTCACATTTACTATGTTCAGTTTTTCAGATAAAATAAAACTTGAAATCTCTTGCTATGTATATAGATAACTATGCTTAAAATTTCCATGAGATTACCGATCTGCTAAAGCTATGGCAATCCTTGAGAACCACGTTAAAGTGGGACCATAATTTTTTAAAATTTCAATTCCATTTTAGGTCTGGTTGCATTGACATCCAACCTGCAATAACCACAAGAAGCTTTGGCAGGGAACTGACATATGCATGTCAGTTTGTGTGTGGTGGCCAGCTTTCAAGGTCTCTGAATTCCCACTTTCACTGGCTTCTCTGACAGCACCAAGCATAGAAACTCCCTGGCATCATGTATATTACTTCTCATATTGAAGTGTAATCATAATGAGGCATGTTGACAGTTCTAAAATAGTCTCCAGGTCCTTCCCTACTACTGTGTTGGACATAAAGTATCCTGGAGACTTGCAGTTCAGACCATTGAAGAGCTACACCTTATCAGCAAGGATACTGGGAATGAGGTCTGGCTGGATAACCCTTCTCACCTAGCAAGTCTGTACTCATCACCAGGTTTGTTTTGGGTAGGTTTAGGAATGTTCAATGATTTTGGAAAACGACTAGTGGGTTGGTTTTCTTTCTTTTCCTTAGGTAAAGGAAATGACCTTGAGCAGTCAGGCCTTGCAGAAAGCCTAAAGATAGCATTTCAGCATCACTGGGCTGGGGCATTCACAGGAAGGAGAAGGAAAGTCTCCCCCACTCATTTCTCCCTGCAGTTATATACAGATCAGTTACAGCCCAGCAAAGAATAGCCAAAGGATTCAGGATCTCACGCAGTCTGACCAGAGGACTTATCCTCCATTTACCTGAAAAGGAAACCAGGACTATGGCTGCACCATCATGGATACAGGTATGATATCTGTCTGTGTAATAGCAGCATATTAAAGAGACTTTCGTATGTCAAAGAGCATGGAAATAGTCATTTACTGCTTTTTGTCACAAAGACCCGTCAACGTCAACTTGTGTCAAATTTAAGTAGGTGGATTAAGCTTGCGGACACAGCCTCTAGGGATCAGACCAATATAACTATTACGTAGGCATTCCTAAAGTGCTGACTCTGCTAGTCAGACAAAAATAGACAAAATGCTAGTTTGGGGAGAGAGCATGGCTCACCCCAGCCCTTGTGCAGTTGTCGTGTGTGAGGATTGTCCCCAGTGCCTGGCTTCTGTAAGACAGAAAAACTGTTGTGGCACATGGCTTTCTCCTGGGGTAGATGCTCCACTGAAATAGGTAGGCAAGGAAGGACCAAGGATGTGCAAGAGTTGCCTGACAGACCTCATGTTCAGATCATCAGCAGACAAAAGCAATAAGGCTTTTTCCTTTCATTTCTTACATTCCCTGAAAAAGTGCTCTGAAGAAGACAAATGGCTCAAAATGGTGAGACTATTTTTTGTGTTTCACTTCACCCCGATCAGTAGAGTCACAGTGGCATCAGTGATATTATTAAATGCCATAGCCTAACCTTTTGGAGGACGAGAACTTGCTCAACAAACTAATAGAGATTACCAAACCATGATGAGCATTTCATTGGTAAAAAGCGCTGTTAGCAGACTACAGATTAAATGAACTGGAAAACAGAGGGCTTGGTTCAAAGCCACTTGTAATCATCATTCTGCAAAACCTGAGCACAGTCATGCAGGCAAGGTCTTCCTGGTGCCTCATGAGCCTCTGTTGTCCATCAAGAAATAATCTGATTTGCAGGCAAAAGTCATTCTAGAGGACTGAAGTAAATAAGCACTGGTGCTCTGGTGGCTGGCCAAATGACGATTATTGTTGTCAACAGTGTGATAGAGCTAGACTGGTAAATTTATTCATGCATTTCTAGTTTCTGTTTCCACTTGTACTGATGGAGTAGACAGATAAGACTGCCTGTTTTGACTCATGATTCTTTGTGGCTAAAGAGCAAAGCAGCAACCTTAGGTTAAATATTATCTTTTATTGTGACAAAGTGAGCAAAGCAACATGTTCACTGAAGCTGAAATTATTTTACATTCCATCAGCTAAAAGTGTCACAGTCTGGTGATGCATCTTTAGGTAGGGACTGGAGAAGAAATAAAATTATCAAAGAGGTTGCTTAAAAATTTAGTTTTGCATATGATTAAAATTCAAACCCACTCCTAATGAATTTCAGCTTGTAGAAAAAAAACCAAGAAAACCCAAACAATCTGAGGATAATAATTAGTCCCAGCATATAATCTCACCAAGAGTAGTCCTATTTCAGGAATAATCTAAATACTTTAAATTACAAGGGCTTTTATGGGCCACTGGAGCTTGTTAAACCATTGTATGCTAAGTGTAAAATGTTCCCTGACTAAAGGACTGAAAAACTGAATGAACAATTGGAACAAAAGTCAGGTAATAGTGAATTCTGTGAAATGGACTAGACACCAAAGAAATAGTTTACAAATCCTCTTGAGTGTAATTTGTCTTCATTGTCGTCCATCATTATGGAAGTGCATAAAGCAACAATTGTGTGTTTAATATGTTTTCCTCGCTGTTACCATTTTTCTAAAATGATGCTTTTAAATCAAATCTGACCATATGTAAGCTTCCAGATTTTTTTCATTTCTTATGAGAACTTTGCTTTCATAGAGGAATTAATCTCTAAAAAACACTGTAACCGTGACCTTGAACAAAAGCAACTTAATAAAATATGTTTATATGTCTATATTCTTCTAACCTTATTCCTTCTCAGACTTGAAGTTTCATGTGTACTGTAACTGGGATCTAGAAGGCTGCCAAGCACTGACAGTATTTAAAATAGATAGATAAAGCTAAAGTTGGTGGCTTTAGTCTGGTTATCAAGTTCCCATGCATTCTTAAACTCATTTTTAACCTACTCAGCCCACAAGGCACCAGCATGGAGTAATTAAATTCCATTTCTATTTCAATGGTATCTTTCTTCTTTTTCTTTATATCAAAGAAAATAACACACAAAAGTTAGTTCCTGAGCACTTGTGAATCTAAGAGAAAAAAGAGGACTCATATTGGTATCTCACATTTCACAGAATAGCAGTAGACTACAATTTGAGTGTCAAACGTCATAAAAAGTTTTTGACTAAATCTTTTTCCTTTGAGCTTTTCACAACTGTAGTTTCCTAATTTATTCCATCATTTAAAAAAAAACCTCAAACAAACAAAACAAACACACTTGTGGTTTTTTTTTTAACTTCCAAAACTGAAATTTTCTGATGCTATCTATCCTGCAAAATCTTATAGGCAAAATGTTGCTGGTTAACCATCTTTAGCACAAAAGAATTTTGCTGAAATGTCTTCTAGTGTTTACCAGTGTGACTGGTACTGATAAGGTAATTCAGTTTGCCATCATTACTGCATCTTTATGAGAAGGCTTTGTCAGCACAGCTGCACTTGCAGAGCCTGAGTCTATTTATGGTGATATTTATTTATCTCTTATTCCGCATCTTGATGTGTTAAATTTTATTTCTGTATTTGGTAACAAAAACATTTTATCTTGAAATATCACTCCAAAACTTGTTTTAAAATGTTGCTGAAAAAAATTCTTAGTAGGCATTTTCCTCCTAAAATTTGCATAGTGAAAACTGTGGTAATTCCACCCAGAGTCATCTTCTTCCTACAGATGATAGAAAGTCTCAAATTTTCCCATGTTATGGCACCACCTCATTTTGTATACCATCAATTTAATGTAAGTCTGTAATGATTCATGACTCCTGACATTTTGTATTCCTCACCTAGCTGTTCACAATCACCTGGGCCATTCTTCAGGGTTGCTTCACCTTATGCACGACACAGGTCTGGCTCCAGTTAAAGAGGGGAAGCAGAAAACTGGCTGCATAACAAGGACAGTAACAAGTTCTAAAGGACAGAAGCAAGAAGCAGTACTCCTATTTTTACCTTGTGAAATCAACAATAAAACATTACTGAAACACCTGATCTGAACCTCATAGATTTACCTTTCCAGTGTGGCACTTGAAAGCCCCTTCTCTTCCCAGCCTGAACAGTCAGACTGTTCCTGTCTTCTGTAGGGGCTGTAGGTGTGGTGGAACTCTGCAAAACTGCTCCACTGTATTATGGTTCAGCTGTGAGTATTCACCCCACCTTTTTTATATTTAAAAAGGCTCCAATAGGGTCAGGCTGCTGCCCTGTGTGGTTGTCGCTCCTGCCCCGTGGGGCTGCTGCTGGGCTGTGATGGCCAAGGGGCAGGGAGGACTTAGAGTCCTGCCTTCATTTAAAAATGAGTGGTCTGGCTCTCTGGTGGAAAGTCAGCGTGTTATTGTTTGTGGGGACAAGAGGCAGCCAGCGACAGAGAGCAGGCTTTGTTAGTTCTGGTGTTCCGGAACTGAACAGTGTGGACACAAAATGAAGGAGCTCAGCATGGTTCAGATTTCTTTGGTTTCATTAAATGCTGCAACACATTTTCAATGTGTTAAACCACCCTTAAAATTCCATGATTTATTTTTGGTAGTAGGTGCTAATGAGAAATCAAGTTTTCAAAACTACTTCTAGCACAGGCAAGTGCAATCGTTTTAAACAACCCAAACCTAATTAATCTTTGCTATGTATTTACCAAAATCAATTAATCCACTCATCAGAAGAGTTTGATCCCATGTTAAAAAGTATGGCAAAACATAGACTTCATTCTCAGTTACTTATCCTGCTTGCAATGGTTTGTTAATAGTTTTTCTCTGGAAGCAATTATTTTCATTTAGTTCAGGAGATTCCCTAGAGAAAACTGAAAGCAGAAGACACCACGATGTGATACCAAAGATAGCAGTACACTGACTAATGCTAACTTCCGTTCTGAAAGCTGCAAAATGTAATAAAGTGGATCATGCCATTGAATAAAACACTTTATAAAACATGGATCTGCTGCTCAGAAATTACAGTAATTTATTCCTCAAGTTTAACAATGTGTTTTCAATGACAGTTGCACTTCTAATTATAGGATAAAAATCAGCAATAAAGTTGAAAGGTCATTTATTTCAAGAGAGGGGTACTTAATCAGTAATGAACTTCCTTTCACACTGTCCAGCTAACTTCCAAACCACCTTAGGAAACCAATTTTACCAATTCAGAAAAAAAACCTTCACTCCTGCTCAGCCCAAATCACAACACAATTGTTTTGCTGAGCTGTCCTGCAATATTTCACTCTGAATCAAGGAAATGATTTGCAGTATTGTTTTATAGAAATGGCGTTATGGACCTGATGCTCGGCATAACTGGAGTGAGTTCCACAAAGGACTATATTTCCTGTTGTTTAGTGTATTGGGGTTAGTCCTGAGAGCCGTGTGCTTATGTGCAGATAGTGGGAAATCATTCCACTTAGAGAGAATGGCTCTTAGGGGAAATGATGACATCAGCACAAGTCTGTGATAGTGTGCAGTCATGAAATCCAACTTACTTCAGCCAATTACAAGGAAACATTTGAGACATGCTGATAGGTTTAATTTTAACCAAATTTCAGACTAAAACATTTCAGCAATTTCAAATAAAATCCTACTCGTATTCCATTCCATGGTTTTTGAAATTTCACCTTTTCTTTGAGCGTCAGGCCAAAACTAAACATGCACATGTTGGGATTTCCCAAGGATTGAATTTATCAGGTTGTTGTCAGCTCTTTGTCAGAATAATATATGCTACAACTAGGTCTAAACATTGTCATGACAGTATCCAAATACCAAATAAGAAAAACATTTGCTTCAAATCTATTTGACAGTGGGTGACAGATAATCTGATACTCTTGTGGTCGTTTCAAGAAGGAAGAGTCTTCTCAGACTTCCATCATATAAGAGAACTCTCCTGCCATCTGCACTTCAGTCCTCAGCCACATCTTGAGAGACAATGTCTTACAGAATGGGACTGTGATGGGAGCCCGGACTCAGGGCTGTCAGGTGATTAGGGATTGTTTCAAGTAGTTAATCACTAATAATCCATTACTTATGTCACCCTGAATTTTTTACCCGTCAGATTCGTGGAAAACAACTTACTCAAGATGAGTGCTGGTCAATTTGTAATTGAGCTTGGGGAATAATTAAAAAAACCCAAACGTAACTCACAATACAGGAAAGCATTGTATCAGAGTTGCAGTGTTGCTGATAGTAAACACTAACAATCAGAAATTACCTTAAGAGTCAGAATCCAACTTCTTTATTAGGATTTCTATGTACTGACTTATAGAGTTTCCTATTTTGTAAGTTTGTATATAAATATTTTTTGTTGATCAGTTTCCTGAGAGTCAGCATTGTATTGAAAAAACTTTAGTAGTGTTTTGCACAAGTGGAAAGAAAGGATTCTTTCTGTATGTGAAAATTTAGAAGGCATAAGGTGTCAGAGACCTATGGCAGTAGGCAAATCTGGTGGATTGTACAGCAATAGTTATGTACAGGAAAGTCATGTGTGTCCCTTTGTGGTTGTTCAGCACATGAAATTCCATATGAAGCTACATACATCCCCCTGTGTTAATACTATTAATGTTTTCTACCTCTCTATCTCATTCTGCACCAATGAAGATAACTTTCAGAATTACAAGGTTTCACTTTAAAAAGAAAACAAGACACTTGGCTTTGCCTTTAGGGAATGTTTGCACACAGAAGGCTGTTTGCAGACAAACCGTGGGGATTTGCATCAGTAAATCAGTAAGTGATATGTATGAAAGAAAGCTCTTACAAAACATGACAGCAAAATGCTCTTAAGATGCTGTTGTGAATTACAGTCACAGCTCATTGCATATGGTTTCCCTCCAGCTAAAAAAGCTATTCGGTAAGAGAGAAAACTATTGCAAAACATGGAAATGCAAAACAAGGGCAGAGAAAAAGGGGCACAGGACAGAGGTCAGATTTCCCCTTTAAAAATAGGGCTAAGGAAAGCTTAGATGAAAGATTAGTAAGGCTGGAGGGAATGCCATGGAAAAAATGTCATCAGGCATCTGACCCTCTGTGCCTTCAGTGAAGTCTGCATCTGTGGAGGAGTGGCAGCCACAGACTTCATTGGAATTAGGCTCTTCTTTTGGGTCTAAAATAAGGTTTTTGGCCTAGATACTATGTTCTTATAAAGACACAGAATACCAAATGTGCTACAGAGTGTGTATTTGTATCTCTGCGTGAGTATCACAGGATGAAATGCAGAAGCTATTAGCCCATAAATTATTCTGCATGGCATTTCTCTTGTGGTTGTTCCTAGATATCTCAAGCCACAGATATTTTCCACATCACCAGGGATAATTGTTTTGTGTAATCTTTGTTAGGAATTATGCTTTAGTGGTACTGCAAATGAATAAAGTGGGTGGAAAAGGATAGAAATACAATGCTGTGTACATCAAGTTGTGCAAATGGTTTGAAATGATTCATTTCAGTTCAGAAAACCGTGAAAGGCCCTACTAAACGTGCACAATCAACTCAGACTGATAAGAGGAAGTTTTTCTTCCTTCTAGAACTTTTGGAACTGGTGCTAGGTGCCATAATCTGTGCATTTCTTTTTCACAAAAAAGATTTTGTGGCAGTATGAAAATAAACACCTGAAGGTTGGAATTCAGCAACTGCTCAATAGCTATATCTTACTGCTCTTTGTAGTCCACTAGCATACTGGAGTAGGAGAGTATCAAGGAGTAAGGCCTGTCCCATCAACTGAGCCAAGAAACTTTTCATTTGGGCTCTTCTTCACTTTTAGCTGCATTTGTATTCAGTTTAATTTCATCACAACATCAGGGCTTTGAGAGAAGCGAAAATCTGGATTAGGCTTTTGGACTGGATTTGCAGGCTGGCTGAGCAAAGTATGAGTTCCATTTGAGAAAAGAATTGTTTGTGCTGCTTTGTGAGTTGCTTTTGTTCAACCACTGCCTAATGTGTTGCATCCACTTGCTTCACTATGGGGAGCAAATGTCTGTGGAATTGATGCCTATGCACAGAGATAAGATTTGTAAGCAGAAATCTGTAGGATTTCTGTAGGAAAAGGGAATCTTCATCTGTATCTGTGGTTGACTGCAACCTACTCTTGGCATGTATAACCAAAATTAGGAAGTTATTCTAAGCCTGCAAAGACATGATGAGTGTATTTTAATACAGATCTGTCTCAGGAAGCATAATGCTACTACTGAACAATGCTTTCCGACACTCACTGAAACCACCATTTGATCCTCGGAGAATTAAATTAGAACAGAACTTTTTGTAATAATCACCTGATCAAAATAACTTGCTGGAGCCATCACATATAAGGACAACTGCCCTAAGAAGTAGATCACATGCTATTTTCAATTAGTAATAGGGCCAGAGAGAGCAAATTATGTAAGAACTATTTCCTAATCTCCAGGGAAGGGAGACCAATGACTGTCTCAAACACATTCCATTGCTGCAAGATACAGCAGGACTGCCTTCTTGCTGCGGTGTCCGCATACTTTTGGGAACATGGGCCTGGCACATGGGGCAGAGGGGGCAGCTCTAAACTGTGGAATGAGTCACTCAACCATGCTGCCAGGTCCTGGCACTGCACATCCCTGCACTGCATAGAAAACACGGGCAATGACCAACTTGCAAGTTATCATATTTGTGAGGGCCTTTGCTGAACAACTTTATTCCGAGGGAGACAATGAAGAAATTTCTGAGATGATGGATTTTTTTAAAAATTTTCAAAGTTTTCTGAGACTGCACTCTATTAGACTTTCTGTTTAGCAATGCTTCGACGCTATTCCAGGAGGTCTAATGTCCTAAATTAGCCTCCATCTAACACTAGGAGAGAGCAGGTTGTGCAATATTCCAGTATTATGACATCTATCACCACCATGGCTAACTGCAGCAGAGGCCACAGGTTATTTTGTCACTTTGAACTGAAAATACACATAAAGACACTTGGTCAACTAATAGAGAGGGAAGTGGGTGTGACTGGTCTTCAGAAGAGGCTGCTCTAAGCCATGTGGATGTAAGTCACCCTGCATCGCTTAGTCTAGGTCCCACTGACTGCTCTGTGGAGAAGCTATTAACAATATAGGCACAGTTAATGGACAAGGGAAGTCAGAGAGAAACCACTCCATTTTGTGTATGCTGCATCTTTCAGGGTCTGAGAGGTATCTGAGCAGAAATCTGTCTTCATACTTCCTGAACCCAGAGTGACATTTTTCCCCTACAGCATCGCAGGAAGCAGTAAAGATTGACTGAAACTTTTACCAAAACCTTCTTTCCTAGGACATAAAATTCTGTTGGATACAGATGGATTTTTATTCTAATTCACTCTCTTCTGTAAGGTGCTTCGTCCTGGCTGAACCTCTGTTAGTTCAGTGAGCTCTAGGAGCTAAAGCCACACCTAACATATTAGAGAGAATAATTGCCAGAAATAGGAATTCATGGAGATTCCTAAATCTACATGTCCCTTGTTGAACACTTCATAGAATATTCAGAAACACTGTATTATTTAACAGAAAAAGTGCTTCTTTCTCATAGGTACAAATATAACTGATGTAACCAGTCATTCATCTAACAGCATAAAGCTGTTGGAAGAAGGGAGAGTAAACTTGAATAGAAAGGAAGTCACATCTGCCAGCCCATGATGGGTATTCTGTGTATCCCAGGGCATCTTATATGGCAGTAGGGCACCCATGTTTAGGCAGCTGCTGGCTGGTCAGCTGAGTAGCAGCACACTGGGCACCTCTGACTTCAGTGAACTGCTGTCCCTGACTCTGCTGGGAGTGGGTACACCGAGTTCACTTGCACATACTTCCATTTGGGTATCTGGTTCCTAACCCAGAGATCTTCTGTCACAGTATAATGACTTAGTGCATTTGTAGGCTTGCAAAGTTACCAAAATTTTCAATGATCTAACACAGACTTTCATGCCAGACCACTCCTCACTCCCTGACTCTTAATACACCAAGAACTCTTCAAAGCAGAAGAATAAAATCTCACAGTGTCATAAAGTCAATGATGACAGAATGATGGAAAAACAGCTTCAAGCATCGGTTCCCTGACCGCAGTGAAAAAGAGACTGAGAGCAGAAAGAGAGGGGTGGGTGGGAAGTGAAGGGGCTGTTTCTCAGTCACACAGTTCCTCAGACTCAAACGACAAACTGCTTGCAGTGGGGATGAGAAAACTCTAATTGCAACTAAAGTTCACAATCCTATCCGTTCGCCTTCTTTATTTTACAGATTTTTACCTTCAGTGCAGTCACATTAGTGTCTGAATGAGAACAACCTTTTTTTTGTTTCACTCTAGAGCAATTATTAAATTAGGACTTCTCAGTGGAATCCCTGCATTTCCATGAGTGATGAATCTAGTATTTGTTCCTATCCCAAGGGAAATTTCCCCAGGCAATTTATTTTCAAACTTGATTTGCTCTTCCCTCTCAAGGAACACCCTGGATGTCTGCTGATGAAACCTGAAATATGTTCTACGACTCATTTTCCAAGGACCGTCGATGTGTGGGGCAGCTACTAATGTTTTGACAACAGAAGTCTTCCCAGATCTCTCTGCTATTTGCTTTGTTATGCAACCATCTTCTTTGGTAGATCCCTGAAACTAATATGGAAAAACTCATCCAGTTTTTCACAGAACAGAAGAGTACTGTAGCATGGTTGGTTTTTTTAGAACTCTCTTAAAGTGATATATTTAGGAGGTATGAGAGGAAAGAACTGGGCAGGCCTTTATTTATCTTCCCAACAGGTGCAGTATAGGGAGGCACAAAGGCAGCATTTGCTAATTTCAGTTTTGCCAAGTACAAAGCACCCTCTGATCTGCTGAAAGATCATTCCCTGTTTTCCTCCTAAACTCAACAAGCCTTTTATTTTAGTGTGATAATACTAAATATTTTTTCCTGTGATTAGAATGCACTGTTTTTTACACAGGGTGGACAAGCTTTTCAACTCAAGTAAGAACAATTGTAAGTAAGACAGGTCAATTTTGCATTATCCTCCTACACTAGTATTAAAATAAAGTTAATACATTATATAAGAAAAAAAATCAATTTACACCACAATAAAACAAAACATAAAAGCTCAAAATCAAGGGCACTTTTCTTTGCCAGTGTAGGGTTTTATAAATCAAATTAATTAGACTGAAAAAGTAGCCTGAAACCTAGCAACGATGGAGGCAGAAGGTCCAAGAATAAATCTGAGGTGCTCTGGTATCTCAGAAGGAAGCGTGGGAGCAACACTTGGAAGTTAGCAATGGGAGGGCAAAGGCAGTCTAAGAACAACTCAGTTCCCAGCGTGCAACACGATCTGTGCGGGAGGACGCTGCTCCGTGGGGCTCAGGAGGGGAGCGCAGCCCACCCTCACGGATCTAGTTACAATAGTTAGGCATAAGTTTGCTTTCCATTTGTGGAGGGCTTTAAATTTATTAACTAGAGGTGATGAACAGAAACTCGCTAAAGAACTGAGAGGGAAAATAACTTAGGGGGTTAGGGTTTCGTCCTTCCCTCATCCACCAAAACTCATTTACCTATGACTTGAATACGGTGCTTGGAAATGATATATATGGGCCTGACTTTGAGTGTCATTTGGCTCTGAGACTTGAAGGAAGTTAGAAATAATAGGAATGCATTTTACAGTCAGTGCAGCAGAGGGGCAATGATGATGGCAGAAGGTGGATGTCTGTATGCTTTTCTTTTGCCTCACTACGCAGCAAGGAGAGCAGCAGCTGCTCTACGCAGTATGGTGCCATATAAAATGATTATACAGGTCCAGTCTCCTGCACAGAAAGCAGTAAACAGTGTTATAAAAAGTTCACCTGCTGGGTTCTTGAATTTTCAGGAGAACTTTCCATCAGCACCGTTAATTCTGACACAAGGCAAATCTATATAGTAAAACAGAATTCCTATTCAACTTCTTTTTCACCTCTGAAAAATTGCCTGGCCTTGAAAATATAGTGTTAAAAGAAACCTGACTTCAATTAGCTCTTACCCAATCTTTATGCTTCGATTGGTTTCCCACTGAAATGCCACTCTATGTGCCTACTTGTATGGTTTACATGACTGGGTAACTTGTTTGACAGTGCTCATTATCTTGATACACCAGGATGTGGTGTTGTTTAAAATATTTTAAATATAGTGCAAACATAATGATGGAAAAAAGCACATAATGAAAAAAACCCAGTTGTGTTTAAAAGCCAGTAGAAATAAAGGCTGTTTACACAGGGCATCTTCATGGAGAACAGTGTTACCGTATCTCCAAAGCAGTCTCAACTGGTATGTCTGTTTTCTTCCTTTCACAAATCATTTCATGTTTTAGAGATCATTCTTCTAACAGACAAAATATGCACCTAGTTTTCTTCACAAGTTTTACATGTATCCCCTTTATAGATTGGATAAAGTTTTACTAGAACTCTGTCTAAAGTAGACATGCTGACTTTTAATGTTGGTTCCTTGCCAATATGTGTATGCTCCAGGCAGTATTCAAGCAGAGCTTGCAAACCCTTACAAAATGAAGTTGGCAGACAGTTGATAAATGCTTTGGCTCAAAATTTGGAATGGTCGCTTAACTCATGGCCATGAGTTATTTCCTAGATTGGGGAGAATAAATAAGGCAAATTTACAGAGCTGCCTACTGGGGATGGACTTGCACCTGTCACTGTGGGATGATGCCCACAAATAGTTTGAAAAGGTTGCTCTTAAGAGACTTGGCACTTTTACAGAAGCACATCCAAATGCCATAGCCTGTGACAGCTTAAGAGGGCACCTAATTAATGAGCAGCCCTTATGAATATTGGTTAAAGGAAAGGGGGGAGAGGAAAGATTGACAGAGTGATTGCAATAAATTAGAGGAAGTAATTATATGAGGAAGGGTTATTTTATTAGTCACCAGGAAAACTAAAGGCCATTGAATTTAAATGCACTGGTAAAGGTCTTTGGCATCATAGCTGTATCCTCGTCATCCACTGGGATCAGTTAACCCATTGATGCAAACTTCACTTGCCAAATATGATATTTTGAACCAGCTAAGATGAAACTGTCTTACAATGGCATGGCCATCTACTCCAAAGATGCCACGGCTGATATGATATACAGGACTCAATTTTTTTAGGAGTATCATAAAGGCCTTAAATCATTAGCCATGGAAGCCTGTTTCTACAGTGACAAATTCCATCAGGCTGAAGCTCTCCAGAAACCTTCTCTAAGCTGAGTGGTGTGTTTAATTTGGTGATCCTATTTGTTAAGATCACTTTGTGAGGCTACACTCGTTCAAGAAGTCAGGAAATTTCTCACTTTGTTAATCTAATAATCTTAAAATAGCTCAAAGAGCATTTGGCCTGAAAAAAAAAAAAAAAAGCCTGGGAGCTTGCTACAGCACTACCTCTGAAAAATTTAGTTATGCACTTCAGAGACTGCAGTGACAAAAAAATGCAAAGCTGAGATTTTTCTTAACATTCTAGTGTTAGGCATTTTATGATTTCTCAGCTGCTTGCTCTTGTGTGTTCTGTTTATAAGTAGCAGGATTGATAGGAATAAGGAGTTTGGGATATTTCAAGTAGATTGCTTCTTTTGGAAATGTCAGAACACTGCTTAGATGCCCACGTGATGCAGAAGCCTTAAGCCTCTTTTTTTATCTCTGCTTTCTATTGTAGTCCTCCAACAAGGTTGCCAGAGTTTTCTTAGAGAGTCCTTCGAGTGGTGCTTCCCAGAACTAGCCAGTCCAAGGTTCACCTTTATTAATTAATTGCCTTCAACAGTTCACACCTTGGAAACTACCTTGAGAAAAGGCATTTGATGAATATATGAGGTTCTAAATTCTTACTGCTAGACCTACTATGAGCAGAGCTAGTATGAGTAGCAGCAGTGGTATTGTACTGTTATTGCTACCAAATCCTCCTGTCATTAATAGAGTAAGTACTCATACTAACTATACAAATACTGCCAACCAGCTCAGGTGAGTTCTTGATCAACAAAAACCTTTAGGAAACAACGAATCTGTTAAGTACCACATTATAAACCTGTTACTCCCCTGATCTCCTGGCTGCAAATAAACTGAGTGCAATAAGGAGCAACCAGCGTACAACCCAGTTGTATCACTTCTCCAGAGCTCATCACTGCTTGTGAATTCTAGCCTTATCAAGAGAGAATAATTCAATATATTTAGGTCTTGAATATTGACTCATCAAAAATCACATTTATTCCACTGTCAATTTAATTATTTTCAGAGTTGCTAACTTATTTTGTAACACAAACACAGAGTTGCATTGTTAATCATTGCATTGTAAGAACATCTTTGAAACAATCTAATTTTAAACAGGGTGAGAAACATGAGGCTCCAAACTAATTTTCTTCAAAGCACAGATCTTTTGAAAGTTCATAAATATTTTAGTCTGTTTTTTTTCTTTTTTTTTCCTTTTTTTTTTTTTGAGTTGGCAGCCACAGAATGCATTCTGATTAAAGCATATAATATCCAGTCAAATAACAGATCAAATAAAAAGGACACTTAATACATGTGTAAATAATTTGAATTACAAATAAGACACTCTAGAAGGGGCTTGGCTCTAGGTTTGATATAGAGGATTAGGCTCTTGTATTAATACGTGCACTTGGTGTAGCTATTTTCAGATGGATACTTCATCTATCATTGTCCTCGAGCACTAAGGAGGGCCAGTAAGTAAAGTGATCACATTGGTCTGTCAACACTACTTGCTTAAGACTCAGTCGTGCAAAAAGTTTAGTTTTCATATGTCCCCAACCAAAGAAGGTGCCAAAACTGAGTAATGTTCCTTGTGGTTGCTCTGCTCTTGCCTTTCACAAAACCAGAAAATATTTCAAAAAGACTTTTAAAATAAAGCAAATGCTATTGATAGGTCAGTGTTAAATCCAATGTACTTACTCAAACTACACACATGGGTCTATTAGATCTTTCAGAATTGATAGGAAATAAATGCTATTTAATGACTTCTATACTTTCCACAAGATTATCTTAAAGATTAAATTCAGTTTTGCATTTGGGAGTGCATTAAGGAATCTGTCTTTATACCTTTTGTTTGCCAATATTTGCAAAGCATCTACAGTCTTCACATTCATGGCTTTGTAAAAGCTATTTATATAGTCAATGTAAAAAAATAATCATCAAAAATTCTTAGCAAAACATCTAAACTTGAAAGAAAAATAAAGGAAGGGCTATAGAGGTAATGTAAATAGAAGAAACTAATTTAGTGTAAATTTTCAATACGGTAGAAAGATAAATACTAGCTTTCAAAATGTTATTAATTAATAGACCTTGTCCATTATGCACTTTTTTTTGCAGCCTCCAGTGGACAATTCTGTAACTCACTAGCAGACTACATACTCAGGTTTTTTTCTATGAACTTAATAGCACCGCAAAACAGGTCAATATTACTGCCTTTAACGATCCTTCTGAAACATAAAATAATAATTTCTGTAGGGGGGCAAAATGAATCATTCCAGTTCAACCCGTAGAGAAAAATTTACTATATTCTTCACCTATGCATTAGATGTACAGAATACATTTTCATCAGAACCTTAAAGCTGTTTCATGAACACATCCTTTCCTTTCAATAACTATTAGAAAACTGTATGAAAAACATTTAAATTTCCTGACTTTTCAAACCATAAAAAATGTTTATTCCCTCTTTCCCAGAGTCTAGATAGCTTAGAATAGGGAAACCACAGGGTGCACTACAGAAATCCTACAGTCCTTAAAAAATTTTTTTGAATATCCATTCAAAGTCATTATTTATTGTCTAAAACAGTTGTGTGCTATACCCCTGCCTGAAGGTAATTTCTTAGTTTAAATGAATCAGTGATCTCTAATGATACAATGATGTTACATGGCTATTGTTCTTAGATATTATTCGTGGCTGATATATGCAAGATGGTCTTAAAGCTGTTTTGTGTGTGTGTACTCATAATTCCTGTAATTAAGAAAAGTTCAGGTAGTATTTGTTATGCTTACCATCTTTCTTGGTGGGTTCCGGCATTGTTGCAAGAATTCTTTATTCCCAGTGAGTTTCAGCCTCTCAGATGCAGTAAGTAGTAGCCCCAAGTCCAGCGGAGAGAGTATGCAGATCAGTATGACAAGCAGAGGGTAAGAAGAATTCCTCTGCTTTATATACTGCGGCTGAAATATCAATCAAAATAGCACCTCCTCTCTTTTCAATGCAAACACTTTGAAAATTGACGGTTATGGGAAACCCTCTCACATCTGTTGTCTGCAGCCTCTGCTCCCTTGGCTTTTGGAAGGAATCTCTGCTGCATTGCATGGGGCTGATGAGAACATCTATAACTTTCTAAATTCAGCTGCACAGCTCACTCTCTATGTCTCTCTCTGCAACATGCAGACACGTATACACACGCAGATAGAGGTTGAAAAAGTGACTGCCATGCTATTAAAGAGCCCCTTATGATTGCAGAACTCATAGGAAATGCATGTATGCATTTATTCCTTTTCTCACAACATAAAAGTGACAAGCAGTTACAGACAATATGCCTGGAGTGAAATCTCTTTTCCTTTCTTTAAGAGAAAGTTGCAAGCAAAGACAGATTGAGAAGTACTTTGCAGTATTAATGAATTAAAAATTATAATTGTGTTCCTGCTTGCAGCAGTGAAGAACCTCCATATCTCCATTCTGTTTACACTTACTACACTTTCTTGGGTCCTTTCCCTGTAGCCACCCTCATTTTGGCTTTGGTAGACACTACCATGTTCCTTTCAACACAACTATCTCATTAACTAGAGAGATCACTGCGGAGAGTTGAGATACTCTCTTTTCCACTCATCCAGGAGATCCAACACTGCTTGCCTTTGCCAAGTCAGGAAACTAGACAGAAGGAATGGAAATCCTATCTGTAGCACACGCACAGAGCCACTAAACTAAGCCACTGGGTTGCCCTCCTCTTAAACTCCCACTTAAACTATGAACATGTAGGCAATAGAAATGCAGGTCAAGTTAATCAGAGGGTACTAGGATTTACTTTCTTATGCTCTTTTAGGATTTTGAAACAAAACTGCAGTGACAACAGTACAATGGTTAAAGAGGTCTTTGAAGGTTTCATGCTATTAAAACACATATTCGCATCATTAGCACATATCAGTAAGAACTAGGCTACTAGAAAGACTTCTCAGCATATGAATACCTGCAAATGTTATAGAAAACATATCTTACATCTTTGAATAGGAGTTGGAGATATAATAGCCATGATGTGCCTCGTTATTCTATAGCCAACATATGATAGTTTCCTCTGCAGTCTGTTTTATAGATATCTTATGAAGGCCAGCCATTTCATTCTTTTTTTTTAAGACACCAGACCATCATCTCACTTTTTCTGCTCTACTCATCGTGGTGTTTATTATTTGACTGATTCACATGCCTGTAAAATACAAAGAAAAGGCATGACTTCCGTCCACATGAACTTAAACAAGAAATATTAAAGCTATTTTCCTCCTTTCTTTCATATCACTATCTAGGCAAATCTCCTTATATCAGTGAAATAATTCCCATCCTTGGAAAACAAAGAGAGCTGCCCTGAAAACTTAACTGAAGATTTTGTCCCCCTGTGTGAGGTGGCAGTAGTGTGGCAGTGGGGAATCAGGGCATGAAAAGACCTAATAACAATGCAGAGATCACTTTTTCTTGTTCCCCTTTCTTCTACTCACATCCAGGCACCGAACACTGTGATGGCTGGAACTAGAGGGTGATGAAGAGCAGCTGTTGATGCTCTCCAGCATGATGTTTCCTCCGTGGCCCTTTTGTAAGATGTAAAGATAGTTTGCTTTGCACTCCACCCATCATGTGCCAAGAGGTGCTGAGAACTATGCCTCTGGAGATCCCTGTTAATACAAACAGGATTAAATATGGTCACACTCTAGTACTGATGGGTTAGAGAGGACCTCCACTGCAATCTCACAGTGAGAAAGGATTGGTGGCAGGTGCTTATCCCTACAGCCTAAAGGGCTTCCTTTACACTAAGAGGAAGAAGGATATTCAGGAAGACAGAATCTAATTCATAGCCTACCTTTGTGCTACTAAATAAGTCAGTACTGAGACCATTCACTGAACCAGAGGCCAAGTGAAAGTATGTGGTTCTCATCTGCACAGCAAAAGTCCTCCACCCTTAAATGAGACTGCGGTCAATATGTATACAGGGAATAGTTACTGGCATGTGCCTGAGTGGTGCTTAGGCATAAGTGGGAGAATTCTGGCTGGCCCAAGCCAAAATAGTCCCAGGGAGCATGCTCATCATCCTCCAGGATTATAATTACAGGACAACATTTGAACCCATGCCCTAGCTCTGCTTTACTTACAGGTATAGACGTAGCTAGAAAAATTAAATTGGCTCTATAACCTCTCCTAGGCAGCAAGGGCCAAAGATAGGTTATGGGTAGGAAAAAGTCATGAAATACTATAGCTGCCTTTGTAGGGAGTTGAAAGATCTGTTCTTCTTGAGGTCTCTGTTTTGTATGGGCCAGATGCGAGTGCAAAAAAAGGCTATTCATGGAATAAATTGTGGAGTAGCAACCGTATGAAAATTTGCTCATCCTTTCACTCTTTCCTGCCCTTAACTTATACTTGCATAATTACTTGAATTTCATGTTATGTTCTCTTTTATTAAACATTCCTGTGTTGCAACTTTCCTGTAATGTAATTTTTAATAGTATCATAGAAGGTGCCACTGGGGTAGAGTTAGACTGTGATATCTCAGTATACCTTAGCACAAGCAGTGACAGAGAAGGCACTTTATTTCCTAAGAAAGCAATCCATATTTTATTTGTTTCAGTCTAATTCTCAGCTGAATCCATGCCTCAAGCACCTACAGATACTTCATACTCCAGTGAAAACAATCTAGTCGTTTCAGTTTAGTTTCCTCCCTGCAGAAATACTGTCACAATATTGACACCATCGTGCTTGTGCTGTAACCATTAGTACTTTGGTGCTATTGGGACTTGCATTCTTATACTTCTTTTCCACATTTGCAGAGTGCGTGGTAAGTCATCAAGCTTGCCTTATTGCTACATAGAAAAGAGGTATGGATTTTGGCCAACAATTGTCCAAATTGCTTTAAGACTGCCTTAAAAAGAAGAAAAAAACTCTAAAGAAAGAAATTCCTGATGGTCATCTCTAGTCCTATGCTTCTTGGACCACAGAAATGTCTAAACGTACTTAAAATTATATGTCCACCCAACCTGAATACTCTTACTTAATAAATGTGTACTCTCTCTGTTAATAAATGCATTTGTCTACTCATTCTGTGAAGCTTAAATTTTTAAGTGTATTTTCCTGCAGTCCCACGCTGCTTCCCTGTATATGGCAACCACTCAGCTGATTGAATTGCAGCTCATCTTGTGAAGGAGCCGAAACAAAAGAGGAAACAGTTAGCTCCTCTGTGCTGACTTCTGAGCAAGTGAGAGGGCCATGAACCATCTCTGGACTCAGCTGCCAGCCTAAAAAGATTGAGCCAAACCCTTCATAGAAACTGTGAGGTGGAAAGAGCTGAGCTCCACCTTGTTTTCAGCCTACCTCCTCTACCTCAATAGATAGAACTAAAGGCTATGCCATCCCCAGTCATCCTTTCATTAACTTATGCTATTGCTAAAGCACCCACCCCTATTTGTACAGGCTGCCTCATGTCTCTGGATGGAAACATTCTTCTCATAACTTGATATTCTCCTTCCACACATTGGCTTGTGACCTTGTTTTACGTCCTTTCTGTAAAGTCAATGTCTTCTGAACAAAATTTATCCTCATCACAGGATGGCTTTTGTGTACCACCATAACTCCTCCTCTTCCACCACCTCAGGGGCCAAAAATGTGAAGCTCTCTGAGCCTTTCCCTTCCATGCCTGCCCAAATTAGTCTTCTGTGGTCTCTTTCCAAAGCATGACTATCCTATTTTAACTCTGTTCAGCTCCTTGAGCAGTTTCCAAACAGCAGCTAATCAAGGCATTGGATAATTAAATCATTCTCTTGTCTGTTTTTAATAAATTCCCTCGGTTAAACATCCAAAGCCCTTATTTGCAGTTGCAGCTGCTAGATCTGCATCAATAACTTCATGTTTGCTGCTATTTCAAGGACTGCACACTCTCACTTACTTCAGTCTCTAAAGTAACTGTCTGTTTGTTACCAGAGAAAAATCTCCATCTTGTCACCAAGCCAAAGGATCAGGACACTCCCAGAAGATCTCAGAGACAACTTTTTAACAAAAGTATTTAAACAAATGTTAGTCATGGTTTTTAGTTTCTGGTAGTGCTGTGAGGAGCAGGGAGTTGGACTTTGTGATCCTTATGGATCCCTTCCAGCTTGAGATACTCTATGTAGAATTTTTTCACTGAAAAGTTTTATTGACAGTGAGAAAAGGTGATCAACTGAGATACGAATACAGGGCAGAAATGATCAGGATCAGTTTAGATGAGAATGGGAAAGGCTTCCCAGTCCACACAAAACAAAATCTGGAAATAGTGCTCAAAAAAGCTAATGTGTCTATGTGTTTATATTTAAAAAATAAACAGCATCTTCATTTTGTTCTTAATGAGGAATGCAGAGTTTTGCAGTTTTACATAACAGAAAGCAATTTTTCCCCAAGCTTAATGTTTGGAGCCCTCAGGAAACAGTTATTTACAGAGCCCAAGAATGAAGGATGAAGGATTTGAAGCAGTAGCAGATGGAGTTTCCCCTCCCATCAGGAGGAAACATAAACGTGCTTCTTCAGGAGGACACTGGAATGAGGTTTGACAGTGCCCAAGGCCCATCCAAGTCCCACATCCTCTCCCACCAGGCCTGAAAATCCTGTTCTTCATGTTGAGAAATACATTTAGTGCAGGTGGGTCTGTGTGCAGCCGCAATGCCAGCTGCAGTTTGAGCTCGGGGTGGCAGGAGCCTGAGGCAAGAGGCTGTAACCTGGTGCTGACCCTTTGCCTCACAAAAGGTACGGGGGACCTGTGGTGCCAGCCAGGTGACCAAACTCAGAGACACAGCAGGAGCCAAAGACTGGAAGGAGCTAGAAGACCCCAGACTTTCACACACTTAGACTGTGAGCCCATGGAATCCTTGGTTTGGGGTTCCTCCTTGTAGGCACCAAGCTCGAGCTGTTATTTTGATATCATATCCTGATTAAATTATTTTAAGGATCCTGACGTCTGAGACTCTGCTATTGGAAACCTGGGGTCAAGTCAGTGAGGAATGTTTGAGTGTGGGGTATGTAGGGAGTCAGTCAAGGCACCTGTCGCTCGCTGGAGCCACCCATGGCTCAGGTGGGGTGGGCACAACTGCCAGAGTGGCTGCTGGATGGTCAGAAAGGAAAGTTTCCTTAATACTTCTTGTCTACAGCAGAATTGCATCATAGTGATGACATTTTGTGCTCATATTCTGCCTTTGCCACATAGTCTCATTAAAACAGGACATTATGCATTCTGGTGAATTTATTTGTTATTATTATCTGTGGTATCTGATGTCACTGATAATCTGCAGAGCATTTTTTTCCTTTTTTATCAAATTCGTTATTTCAATTTCTAGCATGCTGGCAAGTGGAAAGCTAAAAACGTACAACTAAAAAATGCAGAACTTCTATTTTTGCAAGGGAAGAATTTTTTTTTAGGATATCTGTTACTCTTTAAGTCTCGGTCTAATTTGAGAAGGCAGTTCCTTTTGTTTGACATCTTTTCTGAACTTGTTAGTGTTGATGAAAGACGCCTGGATTTACCTGGCCAGCTCAATTTAAATGCAGCCTTGCACTGTAGACCTGACAGGAAGAAAAAAAACCCAAACCTTTCCACCCTGTCACACACTCTACTTTTCAGTCATGTAAATGACACATGACCTTTGTTGAGAAGTGATGAGAAATACTTTCTGTATTGATGTAGCATCCACAAATGGGGTCTTACTCTATCCAGCAAGACGAGGGAAGATTAAACTTTAAAGCCTACATTGCTTTTATTTTTTTCCAAGGCAGTCGGCTTGGAGACACTTCAAGGCATGTACAAGATGTCGTTGACAGATAAACACCACTTGTCAGCTTTACCTTCTGCCTTAGAATGACCCAAAGGGTGACATTACTGTGTAAGCAACACATGCCCCATGGTGTCCTGTAGCAGTCGGAGTGTTTCCTTTCTGGCAGTGAATTCCAGCGCACTGAGGCTCTCAGCACCAAAGTCAAGAGCCAGTCCCTAGGTCAGGGCAGCAGGCAAAACAGCAGGAGGAGGAAGGAGAGAAGCTGCTTTCTGTCGACTGCTTGGCTGGATCAGTCAGAAAAAGTTAAGATGAGGGTTGCTAAGAAGGGAAAAGTGAACTTTGCTACTGCTCTTCAAGAGAGCCAGACTTTATTTCACTCTGGTTTTTGGAGGAAATGTGAAAGAAACCTTGCAGCCAGGAGAGGAGAGAGACATTGTAGGTCAGGTTTTTGTTCTTACTTCCACGGGTGAAACTGGGAGCAGCTCCTCACCTGAGCTATGCCTAGGTAAGCAAGACCCATGCTGGGTTTACATGCTCCATTCTACCGGAATCTGTCTGATTGTGAATGCCTGATGCAGGATATCAAGCAGAGGTTTCTTTGGCCTCTTCATTAGGCATGTGAAATTTGCCTCAGCAGCTTAAAAAGCGCTCATGATTTGACCTGGATTATGGTGTGTCACACTGGTACTCTGTGTCCACCACAACCAATGAGGCCTGGGATGAGGAAAATTTCCCTTCAGCATTATAAATCAAGGGCTCTGATCTTGTGCTGTTTATCAGAATGTCATTTTTTTGTTCGTGTTTTTTTCTGATGTGAATATAGCATTGCATCACTGAAGTTGGCGGATTAATTTTAAATTATTTTCAGTTCATTTGACCCGTCTTATTAGCAGTCTGCAAAATTTCAAAAAACATGTCTGTAGAAATTTAGCCCTCAAAATTCCTGACATCCATAACTATCCCAATAATAGCCCAGATTTTCCCAAATTCTTTTTTCTGAGTCTGTTTCCCTACTGATTACAATTAGCATATTCCAGTTTCAATACACTCCAGGTACCTCTTGTACCTAAAGATGCACACCCTCTGTGTTATGGGAAATACTTGCACAAGGCCTTCAAATGGAAGTATTAGAAATACATTCATATTAAAACCCCTTATTTTGTCTCCTTTAGAATTTTAAATATTGTAGTCTTACAAGTTTTAATACTTCATGGAGGTAGTTAAATATTTTTAAAACTCAGAATAAATCCTATAAATCCAAGTGTCAAAGTTCATTAACATTCAAAGGAGAAGATCCATACCCCACTAAATGAAGGGGCTGAAAACTTCAAAATTAACTTTGATAGCCTGGAAATATTGTGAAGATGGCCATTCCCAATCAGATTATCATGATCTAAGGTTACCCTCACATTATAATGATCTCATGGAGGTATTTAATAGAAATACATTCAATTCTCAGATATCCAAAGGAGTTCATACACATCATCCTAAGCAGCTTCCTTAACTGGGACATACCTCAGTTCTCTCTTTGTAAATAGGGGTTGATAGCCCATGCTTTTACCCTCCAACTATCATCATACCTTCTTTGCTTCCTTAGAGAACCTACAGAAGATGCATCAGTACCAGTTTGCACAGTGAAACCTTAATCTGAGTTGCTATTATGATATATTATTACTATTTACGCTGCCTAAAAGATACTGTTGGATATGAAGAGATGGAATAAAAAGTGTCAAGTACTGGGACTGGTATTATCTTCTATCTATTAAATCACTTGTTCTTAGCATAACTGCAGTATAATTATATCCGGATAATACCCTAGGCTAATTTGTTTGACATATTAATGGTATAGTTTCCTGATACACATAAGCCAGTGCTGCTGCAACTGCTGCTGTCAGGATGGGCCCATTCTCCCCTCCCCTCTCTCTTCCTCTTTCCTCATCCAGGAGGCGTAGTTCCCTTCCTTGTGCTGGATTTATGCAGGATGAGTCAGTTCAGCTTACTGTTCTGAGTGGATCCTACTCTTGTGGAGAGGAGGTACTTTATATCTGCTGGCTGAACTGGCTGGAGCAATGCCCTCTATCAGCCCTGTGATTGCTAGACGTGAGGCAAAGGAAACACACGGCAAAGGAGTGGGACTGTCTCTCTTAGCTGCAACCTACACACACATAGTGTTAGGTTTAACAGGAAATTATACCCTCGTTGTGTCCGAGGTCCACAGTTTATAAACATCCACTTCCCATTCTGGAAGATATCCGAGATACGTGTGAATTACGGTATATTGATCTCTTAATTCCAAAACCATCTGTTGTGTGGAAAGATTTTCCTTACTTTACCCAAATCTTTTTTCCTTTGTATTGGATGAAAAAAGTCGAATTCCTTTCAAACTTCAGTGAACCACGGGGGGGTCCCATTGATTCACTGAGGACAGTGAACATGGCCTGCAGCGGATGTGACTGAAAAGACAGGACCATCCACTGGGAACACAAAGCAAACCTGCAATAATTAGCCATGAATCCCTGTCTTGGTGGAGGCCTCCACCTTCTCACTAAGAAAAGAGGTTAATTCAGTTTTTGTCATTTGCTCTATGAACCCACATAACTTTGTGGTTGCCCTTGAACTTGACAGATGCCTTCTTCCTGTGTACATTATGTAATGAAAGGAATTACATACTCTCTTTCTGCACTAACAAATGTCGTATTTTATGTAACATAATTCAAATGGCTGAATGACAGCAATGTGGTGGCAACACCTTAGCTTCATTTATGAACATCTACTGGCTTTGACATGAACAGCCTGTTTTTGCTATTTCCAAAGTCTTTGTAACCTCTATCCACTCTGAGTCAGCACTGAGCTGGATATTAGTGATGTCTTTTAAATAAGTGATGAGGAGATTTCCTTGGGGAAAACCTTGCATGTAGAAAATTCTGACTTCAAGTTTTTGGAGATCACTGAGCATTAGTTTTAAGGGTAAGATGTCACTCAAAGAGTTGCATGAATTGGTAAGATTAAAAATCAGAAAAGACTGTTAGAATTAGTTAACAAGGACTTATTGCATTAATTAAGCTTCACAAACAGCCTGGTGAAAGTAGGCTAAACAGCCTGGTTCAAATAGGCTAGAAAGAATATTTTATATATAAAGGAATAAACAGAGACAAGTCATGGTATTTGGAGATCTAAGTAAGAATATCAAAGAACAGGAGCCCGGAGATCTGGTTCTCAGTCTTTTTCCTTGGCTCCTAGTCTGAGGTTTATGCTACTTTCTGGATCTTTGAAATCTGGAAGAGAAACCCCAAGTGGATATATTTCACTTTTGCCCTGAGCTGCACATATGACATTCAGAACAGATACTTCTTTTGGCTTTTGGGAGGGGGGGAGATCCCCTGTGCTTTAGTTTTAGTGAGTGCAGTGCCAGTTTCTGTATCTTAACTCATCTTTCCCAGCCATGAAGTCAGTGGAGTTCTAATCAAAGGTCTCAGTTCAGTTACTTAAACATGATCACACGCAGCCATGTGAGAGTGCCCTCCAGTATCTGTCACGGCCTCCCATTGCCCCTGCACAGCATATGGGTCATCAGTAAGTCTGGTGCCAAATCCAACTCTTTCAGATGGCTAAGTAGCTACAGGCGTCTCTGATGGCACCAGGCACCTATCTGGGTTTACAGGACAAAGCAGAAGTGAATTTTAGGATAAGATATCTCATATTCTGGAATTCAATGGTTATACTCCTTACAATGACTGGCCCATATGTCAGTGCTGCAGTGAAGAATTCCAGAGGGCGCTTCTCAATGCATCCTTTTGGGGATTAATGATCAAGAGAGATTTTTAGACTCCTAACTGCCACAACGTATTGGCTGCCCAAAAGTAAGCCCTCTCATGTGCTCTTCCCGTCTCCCACAGGCTCCTCACAGCTGCCTCATGTGTACCAAACCCCAGTGCTGATGCAGCTTCTCCCCGAGTGGCCACGGCAGATCAGCTCAGTTTGGTGTTTCACCCTTGCAGTGGCTGTGCACCCACAGAATTGTGTGTGAGCCAAAGTTTTTCATCTCTGCATACACAAGCCACTCAGCTCCATCTCTTCTCCACCTCCTGGACGTGCCGTTGTCAAGGCAGTGCATCTCATGTACAGACATTACAGTTTGGGTTCTAACTATTCCTATCTCAATGGTACAATGATGTTTTGGGCCAATTTTTTAAATTTCATTTGTACGGTTTATTAAAAAAAAAAAAAAAAGTTGGTATTGGAGGCACTCTTATATGGGAAAAATTCTTCTTCCAAAAATAAATCCTTCCTGTGCAAGTTAGAGCCTGAGGCTTAGGGTATTAGCAGTCTGGAACCATAACAATACAAACACATGAGAAGCCCAAACAGGGCTGAACAGCATTTGTGCACTATGCCATCATTGCTTCCCTATTACTAGTTCAATAATTCTTGTGGGATTGCTTCCACAGGTTTTTTTTGCCTGAATATTAACTGCTTAAACAGGAAGACTGTGTGCTATCTACTGGCACCTTAACAAGCATGACAAACTTTTTTCTTTCAAGTGTTAAATTTAAAAAAATGTTCTGTGCCTTGAAATATATCAGCAGTAAACTGATCACTTATATGGTTGAAAATGCTTTTTTGTGTAATTTTCTCAGGCAGGCATTAGCAGTCCATCCCTTGTCCTGCCCAGAATGAACCAGCCATGGTTCCAGACTGTCAGTTGCAATGATTCTTCCTCATGAAACACACAGTAAATCATTCCTATGGGCATTTTGACCAATTCAGCTGGACAGTGCTTGAGACTCCCTCCACTACTGCCTTCTCACAGGTATGGGGTAGCAGTGTAAGCAGTTGTTGTCATCTCAGCTAGTTTCTTCTCATCCTCCCTTGGCTTCAGCACTGATTTCAGCTAGGGATGCTAACTGCACACTGATGTGGACCAGGAGCACTCTCAGGTTCGGTTTCATATTCTCAGGCTGTCTCAGACATTTGAGACTACCTGAAAATGGCCTCTTCTTAAACCCTTATGCTAGTTTCCCCAGCAGCCACCTAGCTAACACCTCCAGGGACTTCCATTGTATTCCAAGGCAGACTGTTATTCCTGCTCAGTCCTATCTCCTGTCTCAAATCTCTCACCCTCTCTTGTTTCTTTTGTTAGTGTCCTGCAAATTGTCATCTGTCATATGCTTTTGCCAAGGGTCAAGCTGCAGATAACTATAAAAATAGAGGGAAAAAGCCAAACTATCAGATTTCTGCAATGTCAAAAGGATCAGCCAGTAGGTTGTGTGTAACACTATCATTTTTCCTTGACATTAAACATTATGAACAGGGATAAATGCCACATTAGTGAATGTTACATCATTTTCTGAATACGCTTCTGCTTAGTTTAAAAAACACTAAAAAATAGAGAATTTAAAGGTGACTGCCAAACCAAATATTGAAATTTTAGTCTAGATTTCAGAAGCCCTAAATTGTCAGGGGGAGCTGCATTCTATGTAGCACTGTCAAAGTTCATCACAGGCAACTAAATACAGCTTAAGAACCCAAGTTCAGGCTCCTAGTTTTTAAAATCCTGGTTTTGTTTTACTGAAAATGAGCAGATATGCCAGTGGAGCTTATACTGCTTAATAATGAATATGCAGAGAAGAATTTCTAATCCCATCCTCTGTTGTCACCCTGAACCAGCCAGTCTCTGCTGTAATGTTCGTACCTAAAGAAGTGAGGAAAATGGGTGAAAATCTCCATTTCCATTTGCCAGTGATAATGAGGATCTCTTTGCTGGGAGAAGTTGGCCTCTGGTTTCCTCATCTCTTAAAGCTGCTAAGCCCACCAACTGGAGCAGACATGGCACCCTCAGGAAGTGAGCAATTTATGGAATGGATTAGAAAGTTAAAATCCTGCCTATATTCTCCCTGTTGTCATGCCATGTGGAACACCACACAGATCAATTTTATACTGGTTTGGGAGCTGTATAAATATCAGGATGACAGTCTTTATCCTGATAGTCAGACAAGATAGTAAGACGGCTACTGGCAAACATAGTCTTAATTCAGTCCTTTCAGGACAAGAAGAACTTAAAAGAGGATTTTAAAAAAGAAGGTGAAAGACTTTTGAACTACAACTAAGATATAATTCTGTTTCTACAGGCTGTCTCAGAAAAAGTGAAAGAAAAGGTTGTGATGTTGTGGTAGATAGGATGAAAGAGATGCAAGCACAGAAAGTTAAGTCTGGATTATGGCACCTTCAGGGTTTAGGAGAGTGAGAACATGAAATGCAATTTGGCATGATTAAAAAGGAGAAAGCAGTGAAAAGATTCAAAGTGACGTAAAGTACCAAAGAGTGGAGTTATTTTACTGATAAGCCTTTCTTGAATTACAAAATGAGGTTAAAGCATAAAGGGATATTTAGTCTGAAGATGATATGAATAAGTGAAAAACTGAAACAGCTCTAGTGTAGCCACAATGATGCCAACAAACATGTTCAATTAGCCATATTCATTCATACCTTTATGGTGTAAGAACAAACATATTTGCCCAGAGATGTGCTTCTCCCAAAGTGCTTATCCCACTGAGCCTAGCAGGGCTCCTTCATGCAGGTGATGGTGGGAATGTGTAAAGAGGCCCTCTGGAAATTCAAAGAAAATGCAAATATCCATCATATCCCAAAGAAACTCTTCTACCCTCCAGATAAGTGTGTCATTTCCTAGCACTTACATAAAGAAGGGGGAGCAGGGCCAGCTCTTGATTCTTGCTCAAGAAGAAGCTTTGTCTAAACAAATTCACCTGTCCCTGAACGTGCCTATTTCTCAGAAGTCTAAATAGTTTCATCCACAGTTACACAAGCTAAAAAAATAAGGGTATATCAGCCATCATGTTTCGAGATGTTAAGAAACATCCAGCTTCCCACAGTTACCCAGACATTGATTTAAACAAAATTTTAACCCTCTGTCTATTGGATCTCGTTCTAGCAAACACTGCAGACTAAATGGGCTCTGACATGATGCAGGGTTCTTGTATTTTTATACAGCTGGCTTCTAATCCTGCCCTAGACACTAAATTAACCTTCCTGCCCTTAGCATTTTGGATGGAAAAACTGACTAACGTACTGAGGAAAGGTCTACTGTAAATAATACTAGCCCTTAATTTTGTCACTATTTAGTAAATGGTGTTACCAGGAGCCAGCAAACTCACACCAAGTACTATTTTACTTACTCAGCAACTGAGAGCATATCAAAGAGCAAAGTGTGCTTGCTAGAGGTGCTTGGGGGATCAAAATGTGCTCTCTCTTTTCCTTAATAACAACTTAATATCTGAATTTGTAGGAATCCCTATCTCGGTTGCCCTTTGGACATTTGCATATGTATCTCAGATTACATTTCTTGAGTTTCTTAGCAGAAAAAAAAAAAAGCTTTTAATAAAAGCTTATAATGCTAAGGACTAAGCAATATTTTTTTAGAACCTTAGTTTTCTAATATTTTCTCTATAGCAAAGATTACAGGATTTGTGTTTTTAGATTTTCATGGGTTTATTTCCCTATATGCTGTTCTAGTATTGATGGGATCCATCACAGTTGCTTTTTATACTTTCCCTTCTCTTTTTTTGTAAAAGTAAAAGATCTCTGTCTTAGAGTCTGCTGCCTTGTATGTGCTGCCCACTACTTTAATGCTTTTCATTTGTCTCACTGTCCCAGTCTACCCACATTTCTATTTTACATCATACAGAATGAAGTTTCTGGAGGAAGGCATTGGAGGACGAGTCTCTGAGTCAATACGGCTCTTCAAACTTGTTGACTCTGTTACCAGCAGACCTGCACGTCTTCTAGCACATTCTCTGGTGAACACTGTGTTGCAGATACAGTCTGCCCATTCAGCTGGTGAAGGTGATAGTGTCAAGCCCAGATGAACAGGTTTAAAACTACTAACTTCCCTTCTGGGGGATGTAGCTCCTTTCTTGAGACCTGTCACTGAGGTATATTTTGGCTCAACCTTTCTAGACACCTCCTCTTCACTGACATTGCTTTCCTCACTGGAGGTATCACGGAGGTTGTATTGCACTGGCAGTATCCCTTGGCACAGTGTCAGTCTGACTCATCTTCCATTTCATTACAGGGTCTGAAAACAGCTGCAGCTGTCAGAGGTTTGCAGTTACTTTGAAGCATTATGATAAAACTGTGCTTACTAAATTATTCTGGTAAATGCAGCCTCCATGGTATCAGAAAAAAAGTGCAAAAAATTAAGTCTCTTGCAATGCACTGTGGTCACGATACCCCAGACTGGCTCAGCTTTGAGTAATTGCACAGTAATCCATAACCACCAAAGAAAAGCTAGCACCCTGTTGCACAGTGAAAAAAATCAAAAACAACTAAGACAGAAAATACAACAGAACTGCAAAATATAATATAACAACATAATATAACACATAGTGTAATGCAGACATCTTTACAACTTGATCTTTTGCTACTGAATTTATTTTTCTGTGCAATGGGAGTGTTTCATGAGTATAATATTTTTTCCTTTAGCTTATAATTTTTTTCTAAAGAGGACAATAACAGGCAATACTTCTTACTTCAGCATAATCCTTGGAAACCTTAACATCTCCGTTTTATGTATGGTGAGTACAATTTTTCATACGAATCAAATTCATAGATATGCACATGCAAACTCTGCAAAGTGCTGAGTCTCTCCACTTATTAAAAAGAGCCCCATGCACAATATCAGCACCCAGTGAACATGTAAGCATGAGAATAACTTGGCTTGCAAGAATAGGTCCTCTAAACTAAATACAAGAAATTGCACTGTAGTGGTGAGTGCACTGTGGGTCCTGCCAAATAATCCTATCCATTAAAGGATACTTACCTGTATTTAAACTGGAGAGTGGTCTCAGATTTAGCTGTGGCAGGCAGGAATACGGTATAGGCTTCAAAACTCATACAACAGGAGGTTGGATAGAAATTTGGGGTGGTTTTGCAGGCTGTACAAAGCTCCATGTTACTCTGACTGTTCCTGTACTATAATCAGTCCTTGAAATCATTTTCTTAAAACTGCAGCCATGACAGGCCAGACTTAATCTCTGAATATCTGGTGGTTCAGCTCTAATTTACTGTTTCTGCACTGTCCCGAGAACAGTCACAAATCAGTTTCCACTATCCCAGCCAGGAAATGAAAAAAAGCAATAGGTGTACTGTCAGAGCTAGAACATGGATTATTCCTGCTTAAGAGAAAACTTTTTTAGCTTGAGTTTTTGTAAATGCACTCTTTAACTGGATTTATCATGCACAATTATTTATGCAATTTCAAACTAAGATAATTGTGGTGTCTCAAACACATCTTTCTGTAAAAAGAACTCATCTTTTACAAAATTGTTGAAGGCGTTATAGCAATATAATAAGTCTTTGTTGAAACATACAAAGATTCTTATTTAATTCATATGATTTTATACATTTCTCTGCTGAGGAGAATTCTGTTATTCAAGATAAGCCCCAGGTTTCATTTCTGGTGTTCAATGTCAGCACAGAGACTGGCTCTCACTTTTTTTATAAACAATTTTCTTCAAAACCAAACAGTGTCTCAAGACACCCTCTGCAGTGGGGGAGGCAACAACCTTAGCATTTTTTGTTGGGGATCATTTTCTCATAAAACAGACAGAGGTCTGAGACAAATGAATACAGCTTTATGCCAATGATCAGAACCAACAGAAGCAATGTAAACTGGCTGGTGCCAAGAGGTAAGAATGTATGGAAAATCATCCTAGCAGTGTGAAAGGGGAGGTGGAACAAGAAATTAAAACCTAGTTTGATTTTTTTTTTAATTTTGCCAGCATTTCAGTTTGCCCAGAATGAAGTTGGAGGCTCAGAGCAATTCTGTTTTCTCCCAGTGTATTATATGCAGGCAGCCAGTTGACATTTATGTTGTTTCGGGGTAATATATCACAAGGAGAACAAGCAGCAGTTGCTGTTCCTGATGATGTCAAGATGTTGGCACGATGGAAGTTTTCATGCTATCCCTGGAATTGCAAGGCAGGAGACACTTGCTGTCTGGGCAGCCGCAGGCAAGGGCTACTTTGCACAGTGGTCACTGTGCTCTTGGAAATCAGAAAGGATATATCCAAAGTCAGATAAAACAGAAGTGGGTTCAAATTTTTGCAACAGCCCTTGGATTTCCTGCATGCTGTTTCAAAGATGTTTTTAGTATGTATTCATCTCTTTATTCCCCACTGATGACTACGGCCAGAGCGCTGGAGAAAGGGCAGCTATTTACCTGCTAGAAACTAGAACATACTGTGCCAAAACCATAGGATTTCTATTTTGTGGGAGGTTTCATGATCATTGAAGCTTTGTCAATTATCTAAACTATAACTAGACACTTCTCCAGCTGTCAGATTAGGGGTAAATATCTGCACAGAGAAATGAGAAGCCTTTACCACACAACTAGGGCAGTGGGGTCCATGGATTCAGATAGCAGCCTTCAGTAGGGTCAGCACAGAGCTGGGGAGGAGGAGACAGGCAGTGTCTGGCTCTGTCCCCTCACCACTATCTACCATTCAGAGTGGCTAAGCTAGCATGAGAAAGCAGATTAGTAACAGATTACTTGCCCTCTTCTCTGTAGCTCTTGGAAGCAAGGATGATGCAAGAAGGATCCTCCTGCTCAGACCACCAGCTCACTCCTGTCCCAGCCCAGCTTATCTACCACCTGTTCCTCAGATCTGTGCTGAAAGTTACAGTCTAGTCCAGCAACATCAAAAAAAGAGGAAGAGAGAAAAAAAGATGGAAACTCTGTAGAGGAGGACAGCACAGCACTGATGCAACAGGATAACAGCAACAAGACATTTAGAATTCATCAGTTCTTAATTCTTACATGGGTGCAATAACGAAAAAAAAAGAAGCCTAGTCTATTGTTGAAGAGGTAGTAGCATACAATTATTGTAGCAACACTGACACTTCTGCACATGCTCAGAAGAAAACTTAAGCTTCTGTAAATGTCAAAAGTTGGAAAAGAGACTAAGTGAAAGAACAGAATTGCGATCCTTAAAAAGACTAGAGAGAGAACTGGATAACTCTAGATCTGGCAGCCTGACTTCAGTTCCAGGTAGAATATTAGCAAAATCTGAGAGGAGCATCTATTTTTACTTGGATAGAACAGGCAAATCTATTGGCTTAAAGCCAAATGGGATTTGTGAATGAGACAATGCCAAAGAAATCTGATAGCCTTTTTTAATATGGTATCTGAGTGGGTGGGTTTTTATAAAAACTACGTGTGCCATATGGAAACAGTTTAAATAATGCCTGGATAAGAATTCAATAAAGTAATCAACAAGCATTTACATACATGTTGTGTCCTTACATAAAGTCCTTGTGCTTTTTAAAGGGTATCTTTTTACCCAGGTATTTTCTTCACAACAAGGAAAAATGTATTTTGATCAACATAATTCAGAAAATAAACATGGTAAAAGACAGCAAACTTTCCTGCTTGGCATTTCTATCTCTGTTTTTCTTTTCCTCTCTCTTTCACCTGTACTCTCTCTCTCTCTCTCTATTTCTCGTTTTTCCTCTCATACACACCTTGCATATAAACACATGCCTTCATACCTAGTGGTTTGTTTGAGATACTGACCACAGGCTGCTGGGATGAGCTACACTGAAAGAGCACACTTAAAAGAATGTAAAAGAAAGAGAAACTCAATATTCAGTGTCTCAAGAGATGGAATCAGTGCTTAATTTACTAATTAATTATACCCATGGGTTACTATGCTCACACCAAACTTTTATTGCAATAAACCCATGGCATTACTGAAGTGACTCCAAAGTGCATCAGAGCAGACCACTCCACTTCACTATGTATGGGATGGTGGAAAGCATTTCTTGGTAAAATTGGGCATTATGTATATGCCCCTACATGAGCCTGGACAGAGCTGCGGCAAGTTTGGTTTCCTTTTCCTTGTGCACAGAGTTTGAATTCAAAATGATTAACAGACATGGTTCTTCTTGGGTGGGATCAAAAGGAATTCTTCTTGCTTTCTATAAGCTAATAAAGCAATGGAATGGCATGGTAATGTCTCCTCTTTTTTCATGTTGGAAGATATTAAAACCACTCTGATTTTTTCTTGTAGTTCTAGGGGAGATCACATTAGAAACTGCACGCCAGGAAAATTCAATTGAAAAGGAATGTTCTGGCCTCAGCTGCTGCCACAGCTCAACCATGGGCTGGCTAATTTCGCTTCCCCAGTCAAAGACAGTGTTATCTATTTGCTGTTGTACAGACTCATGCCTCACACAAAGCAAGGCAGCAGGCCACTGGGAGGTTGCCATTCTCTCTGCTGTGCTCTGCTTTGCTCTCCCCCTCCTAGCAATGCAAGACAATTACACGTGCATTTGATCAAGATCCAGTAAATTTCAATAAGACTTCCTGAATGACTGAGCTTCTTGTATCTCTACAGTTTCTCTGACATAACCTATTTGTTTTAATAATTTTGCAGAGGTAAGTTATGAGAGCTGCATATATTTCTCTAGGATTTCTGGATACCTCAAATGGCTGGATGGATGCGACCCGGGCAAAATTTCAGCACAGCAATGCTGGTGTTCTAGTGCATGTAGTCACGTGTCCATTAGCATACACAGCAGATGCAGAGAGAAAGGTTATGGGAATTCTAGAAAACCTCTTGAAATGTCATCATTGCTTTTGAATTTGCGTGTAGAAATCTAATACATAGAGACTGCCTAATTAGGCATAATTCTAAGGCATAAGCCTAAGTGCTGCCTATCAATTTCTTTGCCCTTTATGATCCACGGGGGGGGAAAAAAAGAAAGAGAGAATTCAAAGGATAAAGTTCTAAAATTGTCAGTGTCTGGCACAGACAATTTAATCCCTACTAGTGCTGCAAAATTTATGCAGTCACTTCTGTGAGCACTGTGTAGAGCTGCAGAAAGCCCTAAGAATGATTCTTCTTGGAAGCATGTTCACTCGGGCTGCTTCAACCACCAGTTTTACTTCCTTGAGGACAATCATTTGCCAAAGCAGCTTTAATGATTCTCATGGGAATGAGTATGTTGTCTAGAGCAACTGTTTGCAGGGTAGTTCTCTCTGTCTTGTATTTAACGCAGAACCACACTGTGAGTAGCTGTCACAGCTGTAACATATGCAACAGTACTTGGAAGGAAATTTCATGCTCTCTGCACTGTAGTGAACATACAATTACCTTCTTTGCTTAGCAGTTACAGAGCAGGATTGATGACAGTCAAAACTGAGAGCAACAGTTCAGGCTAGATGATGAGGTCAGCACTGAATAATACCCTGTGGATGGAGATTTGTTGCAGAAATTGGGAGTAAAGCCAAAGCAATAGTAAGCTGGTAAAAAATGTGAAGCTTTTCCCACTCCTAGAAAATCTTGCAAACACTTGAATAAGAACACATTGTGAACCACACAGGTGCGCTGCATTTCCTCTCTCTGCTAAGGCTCACTTAATAATTTCTGAGCAGCAGAACTGTTCATTCACAGCACATAGTCACTCAGAGACACCAATGATGGAAATTGAATTCTCAAAATTAAGTAGGATCACGTTGCTTTCTTAGCTTCAGCCTAGTGATGCCTTTCCAAATGACTGTGTCTTCATCCCCAGCTAATTCCCAACTCTGTCTAAGCAGTTAGAGCCCTGCTAGATTTAACAAAGCCTCCACTCACATGTATTGCACAGCTAAATAGAGCAGGGCCTTGGCATATTTTGAGGACTGAAGCAACATTACCCAAATATTCTTTCCTCCACTCTATGATCTGACAAGTTAGTGTCAAAGCTAACACTCAGAAACTATACTTGTATAGTTATGCCCTTACATACAGCCCAAATAAATATCCCTAAGTACATATGTTGCATGTATATTACTCAAATAAATCAAAGGGTATTTAGACGTAAAGAGAAGCACCACTAAGTTTCTAATGGTCTCCTCAGAATTTTATTTCAATTTCCCTTGGCTGGATTTAATTTAAGTAAATAAGCTGCACTAGTAATTTGTTTCCTTGTTTTCATGTTTCGATACTGTTCCTCTTGTATCTACAGGTTTCAATGGTTACTGACAGCTCCTATCCTGCAATTATTAATATTACCTATTACCCTATAAATGATTTGCAATAGGAAATGCTATAACATAAAATCGTGAAAAAATAGGGGCAGAACAAATCTCAAAAGACTGTTTTGTGCAGACCCTATCCAAAGGCAAAATCACCTACCGTAGTATGGTTCCTGTTTTTTTCCTAACCTGACCACAAACACCTCCAGGGCTGAAGGATGTGTACCCTCTCTGGAGATGTACTATATTGCTTTATTGCATTCACACTCCCAAAATTTTTCCTAACAACTGAGTTGAATCTTGCTTGCTAGCACACCTGGTACTGTAGTGGCAAGTGCTGAATATTAAGTGGTAGAAGTAATGTTTTCACGGAAAACTTACAGAGGAACTATGAGAGAAAGTAACACACTCTTTATCTCAGCATTTGTAAAATTACATTTACATAATTTTTATATCTGGAGAAAAGACCTTAAACTTTCATGACGACTACTTTTTCTAAAGTTTATCACTGGTGATATTTAATGATGAGGTTGTAACAATCTCATGTCACATAAGGAAATTAAAAAGTTTTTTTTTATTTGTTTAGGAACCATCATCTGTTTTATTCCTGCAGGATTTTCAATAGTTACTGTTATTACAGATGAGACCTTGTTGCTCGTAATAACACCAAATGTTATTTTGGGCATCCCTTCACATAATACTTTTGTAAGAAAGAGCTATGCCAGATTACCAGTGGGATGTGATTTGATATGAGTAACTTATCAAGAACTGACATCAGTGTTTCTATTTTCATTGCTGAAAAATTTCTGTACAAAGCTATAAAACATTCATGTCTAGCAAGAGGAAACAGATGAGGTATACCTTACACACAGATATGCGGTGCAGTTACTGGAAAAGTGAAAAGCTGATATGCTAGCATTGCTAGCACACTGAACATGGAGTTGCCCTGGATCAAAGGCATGCTAAAACTTTCTCTAGGTCCATCCAATGTCAAACCCATGCCATAGGAGACTGGTAGACGGTGAGAGTAGAAACTTTTGGAAGGACTGCAGAGAGAGCATTATCAAGTGCTGGGTGATGGGAACATGGGACTGAAAAGGGCCAAAGCATGGGAGACAACCAGAGAAGAGGGAAAAGGAGTGAAGGAAAGGCATTAAGAAAAATGTTAACAGTACACTGAGCTAGACACACATTAGCCTAAGGGTCCTTACCGAAACACCATATACTTAAGTTCATGGATACAGTTAGAACATTATCACAATTGCCTTATACCAAAAGGGGAATCTTTCCTGTCTATAGATATTTGTGTCAGCAAACCTCTGAAATAAAGCTTTAGCAAAATTAAGCAGCATTGTTTGCATCTTATCTGTCCTACATACTGGAAATGCAATAAAACCAAGGTCCCTGGACAACGGCTTCTAATGGAGTTCTCAGCTCCCTAGAAGCAGGAGTTGTCAATTAACCAGCATCTCAAATCTTCTCATAAAGAGGAAAGCAGAGCCAATCTTCTGTCTGTGTGAGTAAACTCATCTTTTAAAGCTAAAACTTAAATTGCATATGGAGAGCATGAAAGGAATATTAATAGCTCTACTGTGATCTAATTTATGCTCTTTATTTGCAGCAGCAACTCATTCTGATGATCAAATGGTCATTAACCTTTAAAAAATGAAGCTTTAACCAAAAGGGTTTAAAGGGGTTTAGTGTTGAATTTTGCCAAAGTGTAATCTGAAGTCTTACATTTTTGCTCCCATCTTCAGCATGCCAAAGCTTGAATCAAAAAGCTAGCACTCATTATCTTGGCTGTGGGTCAAGATCAACTGAAGTCACATGCAGGATAAAGTGACGAAGGTGACATTGTTTCTACCTGGCTCAGACAAAATGGTGATGATGTCTGCAGCAACCTGTGAAGGACTTAAGCTCATAAGTTTGTGACAAAGACTCTGATTCCAGTTTTTCCACGTCTAAATACTCTCTTTAATATCCAGAGCAAGAGAGTGTCAGACGACACTGGATGTAAATCCATCACTGACCTGGGACATACAGTGCTGAGCTCTTTGATCATATGATTGACAACTGGCAAGAGTCTGCATTGTTTCTCTGTTACCTAGTGAGTATATTTGCAAGGTATTAGGAGCATGACATGTGTCGGTACAGGGCAGGAGAGAAAAAGGGTGAAAAACAAGTAGCAATAAATATTGCCATCCGAGGGTGCTTCATGGCAACATTAAGCTGAAGAGAGAACCAAATGCAAATACCAACTTTTAATGCCTCTCACTCTTGTGGAGTACAAGGGAGGTGGGTCTGAATACAGACTTCACAATGTGCTTGTCCCTAAATGGAGCAGACAAGCTACACCGCCTTTTGGAATTTGAAATGTCGATTTTGTGACTCCTAGGCCAGACTAGTCATAACAAGATAATTAATTAACTGGGAGTATTCAGATCATGATCAAAGCAGTATATGAAGCCTTTGCATGCCGCTTTATGAAATGCTCTGATGAAACACTTGTAACCCCTCTGGGATTGGGACAGAACTTGAACCCTTCTGCAATGCTGCAGATACCAAATATCACCAAATAAGAGGTGCCCCCGAGAGGCAGGCTATCCTCACCATCAGCCACTGCCAGCCTTTCTTGCACCTTTTCGCAAGATCTTGGTGTGGTCCATTGCTGGAAACTAGAAACTGAAGCAGCCCAGCATTGATTTCTGCAATACCTGTCATGATAGCTGATTGCAACATGAAAAGGCAGCCACAGCTGCCAACACACTAAAAAAAAAAAGTACTCCTGCCCCCTAAATTGCAGGCACTGACCCCACCAGGCTGCCCTGGGAGTCCTGACAGTTCTTCTGGGAATATCAATGTCCTTCCTCTCTCACAATCCTGCAGCCACCACATGGCAGCTCAAGGTGGGGATGACTTCACCTTTACAGTTGATGCGTGAAGCATAGCAGGATACTTACCACCCCAGGTGTTTTTTCACTAAATATGCCCTGGACTATTATTTTGGTGCCCACAAAAGACTTAATTAACTGGAGAAACTCCCACATGTATTCTAACTTTTAGTGTCTGAACAGAAATCATTAGGAGGCATTTTGGGGTTCAGCTCACCCTGTCCCCAACACAGTGTGTCTCAGCAGTGTTCAGCCCTCTAAACCTCAGAGACACCTTCCTACCTCTGGCAAATTGGGATGGGGTGAGCCCTGTTGCTACAGAGGTGGGTGACTGGACTCACCCTGGGATGATGCAGGCCCTAGGGAAACAGAAAGTAAAACTGAATTTCCCAATGGAACATTAAATCACTGAATAAGGAAATAAATACGAAAACACAAACTTTATTCAGATATTTTGTCTACAGGATAATAGGAGTGCACATGTTATGTATGTATGTGGTTCCCTATTCATTAAGAAGATCCCTTCTATCCTGCATTTGAGTAAAATTATTTCCAACCAATTCAAAGCAGCACTTTCTTCCACTTCTAGGCAAATATCTAACTATACATTGTTTTATTTTGAAAATACTCTACAAAGCATTTACTCATCTGTTATCAAATATGAGCAAAAGTACAGCTAGAAATAAAGTTCTCTTGCTTTACTCCTTTTGTATTATAAAGCAAAGCCTTCAAAACAAGACAGTAACAGCTCAGAGTACTACTAGAAGTTGTAATGAGTAACTAAGAAAATCGCTGTGTCTCTACAGACATTCACACCTCTCATTACCTTGAAATTAAAAATTGATCCTGTCCAACACACATAAATCACACAAAAATTTAAAATAGGCTAATTTTCAGAGGGCAACATGATATGAAATGTATTTTCATGAGATACAGTTCACCTGTCTGATGAACCACTTACATAAACAATTGAACAGCAACAAACCTATGTCATATTGAAGAGGTAGAAAGAGTTCAAATAGCCCATGCCTTTCTCTCTTGCTGTTTCAATCTATACATAAAATCTAAATATTTAGTATTGGTGCCCAATAATCACACATAAACTTTTGTGTACATGCATATGTACTGCATTGTGTAACATAAAAGATGCAAATATATAAAAACTTTAAATACTAGACATTGAGTGATTGAGTTATGCACATATATATTCCCCCACTGTTTGGAAATTTAGATGAAATGAATGTCATATTTGGTTGCGTAATCACACAAGCTGGACAGTTCTTGAGCTCCTGACCAGCTGGACTGCATTGAGCTGGTGGGTCTCCTCTGTACAAGTCTGTGCCTTGAAGGACTATACATGAGTTTTACACCACACAAAATTAAGACTTACACATCAAATTCCTTATAGGACTAAAGCTTAATCGACCTCCCCAGGAAGTACTGCAGCATTCCAGACCCCTGAATAACTTTGAACAGCTGTTGTTGAAAAATTAACTGTGACACAGTAGTACAAAAGCATATGTTCATGTCCAGTCACAGTGCTGGTAGTTCATGGCCTTGGAAGACTGAGACTCTGAAATGAGGGCTCCTCTGCTTCCAAATGGTTCTGACCTAAGTCTCAGGCTGATGAGTCATTTCTCTGACCCAAACTCCACATCTGTATCTGTTTCCAGGCCTAAAAAACGTAAGAAAGAGAGATTTTTGCCACTGGAAAGTAATAAATTCACCTTCCTTATGGTGTTCAGTGCTTCTTCCTTCCAGTCTTGGAAGATCATTAATATAAGAGCTTAAGGTGATTGTAAGCACTTTTAAAGGTGTCAGTTTTTCAAGTGAACTAGTTCTTATTTTTTCTTGGCATTAAAATGAACAGAGACCTTTATGTGGCAACACCTTTCACACCTAATGCTGGAGTCAGCTTCCATGGATATTTGACTTCAGCCCAGTAGAGGGTGGCAAAAGTCTTAATTTCAGCAAAGGGGAAGATTTATGTGGATACCCTGGAACACCTGCTGCTGAAGCCATTAGTATTTGGGACACTCTCCTACACTGAAGTTGGTGTGAACTGTCCTCTTGCCCTTCGCAGAAAGAGAACCAGGATCTTACTGAACAAGATTAATAGGAGCAAGCCTGCCATTGATTACGTGCTGCTGTCCTCACCATGTCAGAGGGCAAGCCAAGGCATGAATTACAACTACCTGGGGACTCAAAAGTAAGAGAAGAAATCAAACTGACAGATACACACTGGAAATTAAAGCATGCTGTATCTGAGACGAATCAATACAGAAAGCAGAAATACTTATGTTTCCATAACATAACAAGTCTTCCCTGTTACTTGCAGCCTGCAACAGTCCAAATCCTGCAGAGCTGTGTCATTAAAACATCTCTTTGCTTAGTCCAGATAAAGAAGTCCTGCCACTTACACCATTTACACTATACTCATATAATGCTTATTCCAGAGTAAATGTGGATTTGGCAGAAAACTAGAGGAATAAGAACTCACATGAGGAGAGGAGAGTATTAGCATAACAACAGTGGTTTAAATTCAAAGTTCTGCACATAGTATGAAAACTTTCCTCTGCAGAAAAGAGCTATGTCAGAGAGGGCTTATTTTGTACAGAGGTCAGAGAGAGAATTAAATTTTTCTCATATGCCAAACAATACTCTGAGGAACCAATTAGATACTATTTTCAAGTAATTCCGTTTGAGATTGTGTTTCATTACACTTCCCAGGATGTGGTAGTGTCATTGGCACCCTGGCTGCCTTTGTGTCCATGAGGAGTAAGGGCAAGCTACTCTACTAGGGAAAGGAAGCAGAAAGCTTAGTATAACAATGTGTACCAAATAGAGAAACCAGGTCAGACTAAGTCAAGGGATTGGAGACAAGGTCTGAGGTAATGTCACAGAGACAGTCCATGGGTCAGGATCAACAAGATACATGGCCAGACAGGGCACGGATGCGTTACAGCTCAGGCAGGGGCCAAGCAAAGGGGGAGAGCCGCTACTGAAGCTTCTTTCAGCTTCTTCTCAAATAACTCTTTCTTCACAGCATTTTCAAGGCCACACAGCTGCTTTATCAGCTGATTGTGAGTCCAGGCAGTCAAATTCATGGTAGAGGGGAATACTCACTCAGAGCCCTGGAGCTCTGTAGCCAACCCAACACTTTCCATTTCTAGTGTGCTTTTCACAGGACACAGTATAAAGTCACAGAGACATCAAGTGAAAACTGCAGTTTTCCTTCAGGACTACTCTTAATAAGAGGCTCAGACCTTTAAAGGTATTTTGAGATGTTCAAGCCTGATTCTTATCTGGTTCGAATACTATGGACTGCTAAACCAGTGTAATAGACAATTGGATTCTCTGGATTTTGTCCCAGCATGCCAGAATGTTGTCTAAATCCTTTGCCTTAGTCTGTGAAGACAGAGAGGCTCTGCAGACCTTAGAGGTCCAAGGTAAACCAGCTGCCTAAAAGGAACACAGAGGAAACCACGAGCAGTAGGACCTGGGTGAAAACATAGATGCCTGTGTGACTGCACAGAGTTCCAGTGGCCAGAGACCATCTTGCTGCTGCACTGTTTTTCCTTCATTCCTGTCTGCAACTCAATAACCACTTGCAGTGGATGGGTTTGCTTCCATCACAAAGCACATTGATATTTGTGTAGAAGGCAGAGTGTTCCTCGCTATTCTGCATCTCTTGGCATGTGCTGCTTTTCCAACAACCTCAGGTTTGCCAGCCTTTTGTTCCCATTTTGAAAAGAGTGTTAGCCTCAACATTTCTGGATAGAGTCAGGAAACCTAAAATCAAAAAGGTTTAAAACTAGAAGGCAAACAGAATTATACAAATATTATTATTTTAAGCGGATCTCATTATTTTTAAGCCATCTCCTTGTGCTTTCTGGATCTCAGCATGACTAGAGAGATTAGCCAAGTCTGTAAAGAACTGTCTTTTAGTTCTGATAGAATACTGCTCTAATCAGGCAGAAAATTCATCTAGATCCTCAAACTACTACACACTGCTAGTACTCACAAATAAATTTGCTGAGTTTTCATTTCCTCTGAAAGAAAATATTATATGGCTTCCGAGCACTCTGCTTGGAGACAGTACCATAATGATCAGCTACATTCCACTTTAAACTGTCATGAATATTCTCCATATGTAATTAAAGCCTCTAATTCTACACAGAGATATTATGACAAACAACCAGCTGTCTGTCTTTTTGTTTCATTGTGGTTCTTGAACTCTTGGCTCAGGTTATATGTTTCTGGAATGTCAAATAAGGAATTTACTTTTCCATTCATCAGTTTACACTCTGTGTGCAGTTTCATGGCATCTTGCTAATACAGCCTGGTTGCACTGTAATTCACCTTATAATCCATTGTATCAACACTGACTGTTCAACGTGTAATTTCCTAACAAGGTGGCTGGTGCCTCTCAGGCACTGTATTCCCTTGGGAGAGAAGTATTTTAAAATGTATGCCTAGGATAAAAGCTGCCTGCACAGAGGTTCCCAACTGTCAAAATTAGTTATAAATTCCTCCACTAGAAAAAAGAAATACTCTGCTCAGGCAAAAGGATGTCCATAGGACAACAGGAAACAACCTCGAGTGTTTCCAGGAAATGTTTACAATGGATATTAGAAAATATTTCTTCACTGAAAGAGTTGTCAAGCACTGGAATAGGCTGCCCAGTGAACTGGTTGAGTCACCATCTCTGGAGGTATTTAAAAGATGTGTAGATGTGGTGCTTAGGGATGTAGTTTAGTGCTGGAGTTGGCAGTGCTGGGTTAAGGGTTGGACTTGATGATCTTAGAGCTCATTTCCAACTTAAACAATTCTATGATTCTACGATTCCACATTTCAAATCTGATGTGTGCTATTGATTAATATGAAAAGCCTGTGCTGCCTCCAGGTGTGCTGTATGTCAGTGGAGCACTGCTTACTTCTCCTTTGGACACTTTCAGTGCATGGATTGGATTCTGTTAATTATTTTACTTGTTTCTTTCAGTGCCTCAGAAACAGCAGGAAACTGGATCAGCACGTGGTGGGCCTCACTGTTGGCTCCAGGACAGGCTCTGGATGCTGGAATTCTCCTCATCTGCAACTGAGTCAATGCACATATTACCATACCTTATGTATACTCTGCTCGACCTGCAGATACAATGGGGATAATGGTACTTTTATAGAGCCCTTTGAAATCTACCAGTGAAGGGCACGGCGATAGAATAAAAGGCAGAACAAGTCAGCCATATTATAAGATAGGCACTGTGTTGCTGGTGATGCACATTTATAAACCAAGGATGAGCTCATGCTGCCATTTTTTGGTCCAAATGATGCCACATGAAATTCACAGCTTGTCAGCAGATAAGACAGCTAGAAGTTGGGTGAAATAAGATCTAAAACAGTGGTAAATTTCAGTAGAGGTCTTCACGCAAGTGGAAAGTAACTGCTTGTGAAGTGCCACTTGCAGGAGACCAGATGGTAACTCACAGGGAGCTCTGCCGGACCTAAAAAACCCAAGGAAACATTGCATTTTGGCAAACGCCCTCTGCTGTCAATATCAGCAAGGGATTTCTCTACTCAGTGCACTGACTGCAGTTTTCCAGGTCTCCTATAATGTATGTGAGCCCTCAATAACATTGTTTAATGGAATATTATAGGAAATATTTCAATCTGAAATGCAGACTAAAAGCAGAATTGAAGACCATTGTACAAAAAAATATCTAAAATACAAATTTTGTTTTATGATCCCAGACTCTCTCAAGTTTCTTAGGCAAATCCAGTTAATGAAGACAGAACCAGGCACACACAATGTTATTGCCCTCAGCTTAGGCATGGATGTAGGAATCTGATCCTGCAGTTTAAAGACAAGTCTAGGCTTTTACCTTGACTTTCTCCATAAAAGAAAGTTTAGAAGCTAGGAAACTAGGAAAAATTCCAAGATCAATGAAGCATAACTAGAAAATAGCCTGAGCACCCATATTGATCTCCAGTGTCACCCTGATACACCAGTGAGTGTTCGCAGTCAGTCACCTATTACGCAATTAATTATGTTTGCTTAGATGTTGCCCAGAATGAAGGGGCAGTTCTCACTAACACACAAACAAAAAAGAAGAGTACATAGTTTTGTTTATATCTGGCACTCTGGATGCTTTTTAGGAAACAATCCAATCCATGGGGCATTTTCTTGGGGGAAAAAAAAAAAAAAGCTGACCACTGCTTGTAGTATTTTCCATTGTTTCTATACTCACTAAGCAACGTACTAACGGTAAACCCACACATGAAGACCTGAGATAGCATCCACCTGCACTTGGGATGGTAGGGCAGTCTGACCTGTCTGCCACCAGAATGTACACCTGGTAGGTGTCTGACAAGGTGGAGGCAAGTACTTGACATGTACTCAAAGTGCTACCAAAGTGAAAAGTTTTGCTGGAGTCAAATTCAAATAAAACTAAATCAAAGCAAACCATTTCACAGCTGGAAGCTAAGAATCTCTCTTGCTTTTGGTCTCCTGAACAGGACATACATATATAAGTATTGCATAGACCAGGCAAGATGGGATAGATAAAATATGTTACAAAGGTGCTCTAGTTCTGCTTCCTTCACAGAGACTGTAAGGCTGTTGATGTAGCTCCTGCTTGCAGGAATCCTGAAGTCTAAATCTGGAAGATCAGCTTTATTTCTTCCTCATGCCTCACCCTCAGCCATGTTGGAGGCCACTGCAGAGATATTTGTTTTGGAGAAGACATTGAGCTTCAGATGTAGAACTGACGGTTGTCCGGGAGTCAGCACAGTGTTGTGATCTGCCTACAAGGTATCTCCTTTAATTTGTGGCTTTCATACCATCATCTTGTCACAACATCTTCTGTATGTGCCACAGCTGGAACTGGACAGCAGTAACTTCAAAAGGGACAGTGTTGCCTCTGCCACATCTGCAGCAGTGCTGTGCACAAAGGTGGAAAAAAATAAACATGGGGAGGGAACAAAAGGGACACTGAGACAACAAATGACCTGAAGGCGTGGAAGTGTCACAGCCCCCCTGTGAAAAGCTGTGCGCTGGTGCCATCTTGTGGGCCCAGAGCCACCACTGACTGAAGAGGCAAAGCTTATGCCACCAAGGTGCAACCCCACCTCACACCATCCTGGAGGGTAGCACAGGGACCCTCTGTCAGAGCACAGCACTGAAACTACAGCTGGTGTTTCTCCAGTTCTTTACAACAAGGGTGGTGAAACTCTGGCACAGGTTGCCCAGAGAGCTGGTGGCTGCCCCACCCCTGGAAATATTCACTGTGAGGTTGGACAGGGCTCTGAACAACCTGATCTAGCTGAAGGTGTCCCTGCTAATTGCAGTGTGGTTGGATGCAATGGCCTTTAGAGCTCCTTCCAACCCAAACCATTCAGTCATTCTATAGAGAAGGCATGATGTCATACCTGAGGCCACTTGAGCAAACAAGAGCTGTCTGCTGCTGAGGGGCACCGGTCCAGCACTTGCCTGGGACTCTCTGATCTTCTCTGCCATGTCTGAACAGAAACCAGACTGCAAACTTGGAGCAAGGGATGAGCAAGGAGACTGACCACATGCCTTGCTACACCCATGCAAGATGATTTCTGCCATCCCTTCAGAGGCTTCTGAAAGGCTTATATGTGCCTGAAGCATCATGAGGCACAGTGTTACAGAATCATGGAATTGTTTAGGTTGGAAAAGACCTTTAAGATCATCGTGTCCAACCCTTAACCCAGCACTGCCAAGTCCACCACTAAACCATGTCCCTAAGTGCCACATCTACACATATTTTAAATACCTCCAGAGATAGTGACTGAACTAGTTCCCTGGGCAGCCTGTTCCAATGCTTGACAACTCTTTCAGTGAAGAAATATTTTCTAATATTTTCAATATAAATCTTCCATGGTGCAACTTGAGGCCATTTCTTCTTGTCCTACCACTTGCTACTTCACAGAAGAGACGAATCCCCACCTCACTGCCACTCCCTTCAGACAGCTGTAGAGAGCAATAAGGTCTCCCCTCAGCTTCCTTTCTCCAGGCTAAACACCCCCAGCTCCCTCAGCCATCTTCATATGATTTGTCCTACCGACTCTTTACTAGCTTTATTGTCCTTCTCTGGACTCACTCTAGCATCTCCAAGTCTTTCCTGTAGTGGGTAGTTACATACAGGGCTTCAGTGTGAGGCATCTTGCTCAGACTGGGGTGTTGTTTAAAGTGGGGTACTGATTGTGGGAGCTGGAAGGAGACCAGCTTCTTTCCCCACCCCTACGCCCTACCCCATATTCTTTTGAAGTGAGATGCAGCCTCTAAGTCAAAGATGAGTTTGAAATATAGGCAGATGGGTGCGCAGACAGATTGCTTTCTGGTCTGATTTGGCACTGGGATTGATGAGAAAGGAGGGAGACAAAGGAGAAGTAGACAGTGGCAGCAATGCACCAGTTCTCATGCATTATGTAGATGGGATAATGCTGCTCTCTTGGGAGCTGTCTCTCATATTTCCCTTGGGTGCTTGGCACCACCACAGCATGTGTGCAGATGGGAGGGACTGGAGATGCTATGCAGAGGCTGAAGGTGTGAGGACAGGGATGGAGAGTGAGGTGCACAAGCGATTGTATTGGGAATCAAAATGCCTTACAAATACCCACTTCAGTTCTGTTTAGATCTGCACACACAGCCTTGAATTTTCTAAGTGGAGTTACATGACAGGATCCTGCAAATACTGAGACTAGCAGGAGTCCAATTTCCTACATTCAGTCTTATGTCCTGTGCTACGGCTATGACTTTATCATGACTTTATTGCAGTACTGTACATCTTGGAAATTAACAGTCTTGGGTTAAAGATACTGAGAAATAATGAATCTGCCACATCCCCTGGTGTGTTGCTTCAGTGGTTAAACACTTGCACAATTAAAAACAGCTACACTTTATTTCAGACCTTAGTAAGCCTAAATCTGTGCTTGAGATATTTGGCAACCTTGTTCTTTTGCTTATGATTTAACCTGTCTCTGCTAGGTTAAAGCATTGTTAACAGTCAAGAATCTTTTATGTATCTAAGCTTCAGTGCAATCAGTGCATTGCACAGTTATGTCTTTCTGTATAGTCACAAAACTACAGTAGCAACTTCTAAACCCTCACATTTGTCTGCAGAGGCAGAAGTTGGTGGTGTCCATATACCTTTTTCGAAAAAAACACTTTCTAACATTGTCAATCCCCATGGTTAATTCCTGTGGTTGAATTCTGTCTCTTTCTATCCACAGGTATTATGATTGCCTCATTTCTTCCCCACCTGAATTTTCTTGAGTTCTTCTTCCCCCTTTTTCAGTTCTCTCCTCTTCTCCCAACTGCAATTATACCATCTCACCTGGCTGGTTTTACAGGAAGAAAACACTAATGTTTATACGTAAGTTAAAAACATAACAAAGAATCTGAATAAGTATTTATTTCCTTAACAAGTACATGAAGCTAAAGAAAGTGAAACTAAACATACTGATTAAGTAAGCATTTTACACCCAGCAGGCTCTTAATCCACTGTATGTTATCCATGTGCAATGGGTGATGGGCAGTAACTGTGAGGTTTCTTGGCAAATGTATGTACGTTATGACGCTGAAAGATTGCATTTACATATGTGTTCACACAGTGAAGGATCCCAACCTACAGACCTTCATCCTTTGTAAGAGTTAAACTCCCACTGCATTCAGTGCTACAGCAGGATTCAGATTCAGTTCTTTAAGACCAGAGACACTCTTGTGTCTAGCAATGCTTATATTTGACCAGGCACTACACTCAAAAAGAAATATTAACAATACAGTTATGACCTTCTTATTTTGGCAAATGTTTACTAACTTAAAATATCTTTTTAGTGCTGTTTAACATGCTTCATATTTCTAAGGGCAAGAGTCTTTCATCTTACCAAACTATGACCTCTAAACCTTGAATTTTGCTTAGGTGGAGTGTGTTGCATTGTGTCTACTACATAAAATTATATCCCCGTACAAGTAAGCAGGAGTCAGAGCAAGGGGCAACTATCAAAGTCAATGAATTTCATCAAATATATCAGGCCACCATTTGTACTTCTCCACAGAAATTAATTTTGTCTTTATTAATATCCAGACATGCACTCACTTGAAGCAAACTGCAGAGTTTAGAACTGAATGTGATTGAATGAAAATATTTTAGCAAAACAGACTACTGATATGATGATACAAGTTGATAAGGTAACGGAGTTATGAGAAAAAGTAGATTTATACCTATCCGCCTGGCATAAGTGGCTACTACTCTTTTTTTACCTAAATTTAGTTCTTCTTCCCCATGAAGAGTGAAATATAAAATCACTGAGCCTTTCAGCTACATTCCCATGTAGGAAAAAAGCTGGAGAAGAGAATTTGTATTTATACATACAAAGCTATAACTCCTAAAATACATTATAAAGGTGTTTGTTAGCTGAGCACAGAACTGCTGGATAAAAGTGGAGCTTCTCATATTAGTGGGGGAAGAACTGTAAATAGCTTCATGAAAAGCACAATCCTTTACTAACTCTCTCATGGTCCCATGAATCGACTGCCAAAAGTGAAACGTGCACCTGGCAATCCTAATACCACGCCAGGATCTGTGCTAAGATATGTTAATTTAAGTGATTAGGGATTGACTTCGTCAACAGGTGCACCCTCATGTGGACTCTATCGTATAGCCAGGCACTCACTCAGAAAATGTCTTTTAATAAAGCACATTGATGGAAAAAGCAGACAGTAGCTTCATGCAGTTGACAAACCTCTTCCCTTTCTAGTTTAGGCAGTGCAGCAGCTATGGTACAACACCATCAAAATTCTGATTGGACATATGCATAAAACTTCCAATGAGTGTTGTCAGGATGGGATCTTTGGTGTCCATTAACAGGCAAAAGCTTTGATCCTAATCTTGGATATACCATCTTTAAACTACATTAATTCCTTTAATTAACATCATGGAGAATAGAATGTGTCATACAGCTGCTGGTTTTCTTCAACATTCAATGACTGTATACCATGAACTTCAAAAAGAACAAAACTAGGCCAATATAATTTTTAAGCCCTTCTCTTCATGTGTTTGTATGATATCTTAAAGGAAAAGCTATGTACAGAGAAGAGTTTCTGTGCTGGAAAGAACTGCTGGATAACAAAGGGCTGTTTATGTGAAGGATAAATCTAGGTGTTAGAATGCTGTAATGCATAGCCATTGTTGTACATGTAATTATTGTAACTGGTCCAGTCATCTGCACACTGATATTCTTGATTAGACTGAATGTAGGGATGATAAACTGCTTCTTTTCCCAAGAAATAAGATGGAGCAAGTCTCTTTAAAACAACAGCACTGAACTGGTATGTCAGCTTCCTACGAATTTTAATTATTTCACCTGTTCTTCCATAATTCCTCAGTGCTCTGGCCATTTTCTGATATGTCATGATCTTGCGGTTCCCCTTTCTTTCTCCCCACAGTTCTGCAAGTTTCTCCTTGTTTTTAGAGACAAACTGGAAGACACCATTTGGCTTATCCACCCACTGGATGCAGTTTGCCATAGCGGGATCATACAGAGACTCATGGAGGTATTCGAACAGTCGAAGTTTTTTTCTGCCTATAAAGAAATAGAGTACAAAAGGTCAGAGCAGAACTCATGCTTGTGTTAAAAGATGAGCAGTTGTCTTTTTCCTGGAAAGGCTCTTACAGGCAAAAGCGTAGCTGAACCTAATACCCTGTCCCAAATTAAAAGATCAAGTATAAACTATTCAACAGAAAAGCAGTGACAGCAAATAGATCATGATTCCGAAACATGGTGACAGAAAGGGATTTGGTCATTAGAGTTTCAAGAGCAGGTTATTTGGGGATCATGACAAATATCTGGTGACTTCACTGTATGGTTGGTCTCAGAAGCTGCTTTCTGCAGTCTTCAGACATGTGCTGTGCAGAAGCACGGTGAAGGAACCCACACTAGGAAATTACATCCTTAAACAGGGCAGGAAAGAGGCTCTGGAGGGCAAATCTGAATGTTTTTGAACAAATTGTTTCCCTGTTTAATCAAAACTCAAAGATTTTGAGATGGCTCAGTTTTATTTCAGGATTGTTTTGGGGATGCAAGGTAGTCTCTGGTATAAGAAAGCGTGAGTGGGTGAGCAGGAAAAGCACGCTAGTTTTTAACCAGAAACCTCATGTAGTCAAAAAGGAGCTAGACCTTGTGCTGCCTTGTAATTTGTAAAAAACCTTCAGAAATGTCAACTTGCATTCCCATGCAGAATAAAGCAAGCTTAGTTACTAAGTTAAGTAGTTTTTCTCTCCACAGGCTCAGTTCTCAAACTGAAGTTTACTAGTGAGGCTTATTTAGTTTCACTTAGATCTTGTGGATCCTTCTCTCTGAATTATTTCTAGTTCTCTTCACAAAGCCAAGGGTGATCAAGAAACTGCTGTAAGGAAGAAGAATTTAAGATTATGAGACAAAGAGGAACATTTTGCAGAAAGGAGAATCTATGCAGAAGAACATCTTCCACTTTAACCAAAGTGAAAATAAACAGCTGCACCTAAAATTCATAAAGTCTTGTCTTGAGTGGCTATTTTAAACTAGGAACAGGGGAAAAGTGACAGTTGCTAATAAACACTGAGGTCAACCCAAGACATCTGTCAGGGATGACAGTAATTCTGTATCTGGTGATAAGGAAAGAGGAGAGAAGTACAATGGGACTGGGAAGAAGAGGAGATTGAAATCAGAGGTACTTTCCAAAAAATTAATAAAGTTTCATTATCTAAATAAAAATTGGCCTGTGACTGGAAGTACATATGCTACTAGAAATACATGTAATATTGCCAAGACGAGAAGCTTAAAAGCAAACCAGCGAAGGACACGCTTGGTCACAGTAGTCACTTCTTAGTAGATGACTTCTTAAGTCCCCTCCAACTTTAATTATCCTATAAACCTATGGTAGAACAAATAAGATCAGGGGAAAATCTACAGACTACTGTGGACTGAATTTCTGCTGGGAAAGGACAAAGTACCCATGTCTGCAGCAGCATCTGATTTCATGCTGTCCGCCCTCTGAAGTTCAGCTGTCATTTCTGCCTAAGCTTTTATTTCTAGACAACCCCCCTGCAGCTGATGTCTTGGAGAGGGCATCAGTTTGAGCTGGGGTTAGTTTACAGACCTGTGTACTGCACCTCATTGCATAAGCTAGTGCTGTTCAGTACCAGGCCCTAAACATCAGTCTGTATCAGTAGGTGTGTGCCTGCAGGTTCCTCTAGAAGGTGTTTCAGAGTATCTGCATTAGATTTCTGTGCTGGAATGTCCTGAAGCAGCCTAATTCTCTCAGGGAGAATGCATCTAATTCAAATGCAGTTCTGAAGCACCTCCCTTGACTGCCTTCACTCACTGAGCTTCAGTTCAGATCATGCAATGGTTATGATGTGCATCAGCTGTACTCTTTTCAGAGGAAACCTAACTCAAAAGATGCTTTCCAGAGGCATAGGTAAGTCAGTGCAGCTTTCAGAACTTGTGGCCACCCTAGAGATTGCCCTAAACAAACCTTTGTGAAACACTTTTAACACAGACTTTGGGCCCTCAGTACTGATTGTTTCATCTACAGATCTATTCCTAAAGGGCCACACTACTTGCTAGTGTACAGAAAACTTCTCATGTCTCAGTAAGAAACTAAAAGGACTAAATTTATTTAGAAATAGTGGAAATAGTCTCCCAAATCACAGTTTCTGGCAGCAATATCACCATAGACATAAAGAAACACATAAGAGGACACAAAATGAGCCCATAAGAATAGTCAGTCGCTCTAATAATTAAATAATTAAATAATAAAATAACACTATTGCCTTGTAGAAAAGAAGATTGGTTATAGTGCAAAAGAAATAGGAAATAGGAAATGAAGTTTAACTGAGCAGTAATAACTGAAGGAGAAATGGGATACTGCTATGTAAAATTCCTCAGTGAAGCACAGGGTAAGACTTAGAAAGGCAACATTTCTGGATTGAAATGTTCTCATTTGCAATGGTAAATTTCAGACATCTGAAGTACAGAACTTAAAAAAAGAAGCTACTCTTCCCATTGTCCCAAAGAGTTTGTGGTAGTAATAGTAGTAGTAGCTATTAAGCAACAGAGACCACAGTGTTCAGCATCAATGGGAAGAGACAATACCAAAAACTGACACCCTGTGGTTAAAGTGAACAGAAGGGGATTTCAAAACATGGTTAAACCAGGAAGCTACTCAAAAGTAGGTACAACAGCTCAGAGTAGAAGCTGTGGAAATCTCATCCAGCAGTCATAGAAAGGATGTTCAGTCTCACCAAAAAAAAAAAAAAAAAGAGACCAATGTAAAGTCATCCAAAAGGAGCAGAAAAATAGCTATAAAAATGCACACTGGAAGTGACAAAAGCTAAAAGGTAATTTGAAAAATAAACAAAAGCATAAAATCAGGTGCAAAAATATTCATGTATGTAAAAAACCTTCAAGAAAATCACTGCTTGTTGGACCACATGAAGTAAAATAAGTTGTGTAAGTGCATAAAGATGTTATTGATAGCTAGATTTACTTCTCTGCTTCAGGTTTCACCCCAGATGATTTAGAGTGAAACAAATCTCTGGTTTGTTTTTGCATGTACTGAATGAGCATGGAATAAGTTAATAATAGATTTATATCTTATAAGATCTAACAGATGAGAATTGAACATTGGAAGTTGCATTTTAGTTATTATTAAATGTTCACTTTTTTTTCCTGTCAAAAGCAAAAATAAAAAAAAAATAATAAAAGGAGAAAGCGTGATTTGCCAAGACATTTTTTGAAAGTAACATAAGGTACATATCAAGATACGATCTTTCTACAGACCTTTCCCTGCTTTTGGCTGGCCAGCAGCAGCATGCATCACTTGACTTTCTGGAGTATTCTGCAGCGTATGGTAGACAGTCTCCCCTGCATAAAATTCCGCTGCATCGTTCTTCAAGAATTAAGAATTAAGACAACAAAAAGTTACTATCAGAGTACATTCTCCAAAGAAAAAGAATTGTGGTTAACTAGCTGCCTGAAACCTTCAAAATGGAACCTTTCATCACCTCATCCGTGGAAGACTCTTCTCAGCCAGGAAAGGATGAAGGGTAGTGTACCAGTAAGGAGCAGCACTAATTTATGTCCAGGGGCAAGAACTGACCACCAGGGGAGAAACTAAAAGGGAAAACATTGTAACTGCCTCACTCCGGACCTCCAACCCTTCGGATGGAAGCAGAGGAGGAACAGTTTCCAGAGTTAGTAAAAGACAAGGGCCACCTGGACAGTCGCCCCTACAGACTCTGTAGTTCCTGTGTCATGTTGTCGTAAATCTGCTGGTTGAAAAATTGCTTTTGTGGAATCTGTTTACCTGAAATTAACTCCCCTGCAATATTCATTGTCCATCACTCCTGAAGGCCACACTCTCAGTGTTTTTAAGAACAAATATGGGCTCTACAGGCTGAAGCTGAGCTCAAAGCTCAGATAATGCTGGTCTTTCCAGAAATTTCAAAGCAAATGGCTGTTGAAGAAATCTAAGTCATGGTACTTTTTCACAGTGGCAGAAGCTATGCTGAGGTTGGAAGTTGTTGCTCTCTGACTGTTCCCAGGTAATAATGCAAAGAAGCCCTTTTCCCTGTTGTACTAGAAGGTTTGTTTGTTAGTTGTCATGTGACATCATGAACCACAGAAGAGCACCAGAGGCAAACAGTTAAGATGACTCCTAAAAGTATACTATTAATCATGTTTTTCAAATATTTCCCAAGGCAGTTTCATCTGAATCATGTCTGGACAGACCAAATTTCTGATTGTGTTAGCATAAAGACTTGTTTTAGGAAGCACAAATGAGCAACCAATTTCCAAGTTATGTCTGACTATTGTTAGCAGTGAGTTGACTCACAATCACATTTCTCCAGCTATACCCTTGTTCCTCCACAGATGGTGCTGCACAGTAACTGGGACTTGCTCGGAAGTGGTGGTGATGGTTGATCACAGTCCGGCAATTTTTATAACCTGATAATTAGGAGAAGGGAGCAAAAACCAAGTGAGTAAAGGGAGAGGAGACGGAAAAAAGCAATTTTTTAAGATAAAATGTCATATTTTTCATAGCATCATGAAATAATTACTACAAAAGGGAGGGACAAACAGATCACTAAACACAATGAATTGGTAATTAGAGACTCCTATAATACATGTAGAAAGGAAAAGGGACTGTCATGCAGTTCTGCAGGCATCAATACAATGCAAGTCAGAGTCTCCAATTGTGAATGAAGCAAAGGAGCATCAAAGCATCTGCAGGGCCTGAAAGAATGACATGGAAGAAACCCAAGAACTTAGGATGTTTTAAAGAAGCAGAGGAGATCACTGGATTAAAGACACCTGGAAAAAAATTACACACTGCAAGTGGTCAGAGGAAGATCTTGGAGGATATAGGTACATCCATTGCAAGTGGAAATGTGGGTGCAGCTGCGGGACATACTGAATAATGCATTGCAAGGGTTTAATACCTCTCTCCTTTGGCCCTAACAACAGATGCAGGCAAGAATATTGCAAGTAATTATAGATAGTAAGTCTTTCAGCATGTATAAATTATCAGTGCAGTGGAGCTAAAAATTTGTTAACAACAGCTGAAGGTATGGACCTATTGGTCTTATTTACATTTCAGTTTATAATAAAGAATATGTAAATAAACTTCCTTGTATGAAACACATTTCACAAAAAAGACTTTGTTATGGACTCAGAGAGTTTGTTATGCAGCCTCCTATTTTTCTTTCCTTCCATTTCTGTTTATAAAAACACCAAACAGATTTAAAATGTTATAGTAATTTAACTGCCAAAACCTTGCCAGAACTGGAACAATTTACAGCTTTATTGCACTTTAAGTTTTCTAAAGTATAAAACTCTTCAAGCCAAGGAAAATCATTTTCTATTAATTATCCAGACTCGAACTATCATGCCTCAATAAAAATATTTAAAATTTATATATTATTGTTAGAAAAGGTAAATGTGGAAGTTAATTTCGCCTGCTGGTCTTCTTGCTTTAGAGTCCATTGTTATATGAGTTTATTCACAGACCAGCAGAAGTGCATTTTCAAATTAAGGCATTAAAACTGGAAAACGGAAGTTGCAGTATGGTCATAGATCCTCTGATTATAGGAAATCTGATCTGGGGTAGTACTGGGGGGCAGGTAGAGAGGGCCAGTCGAACAGTTTCCCTGTGGTGTGACCTGGAAGATACTCACTAGACTGGGCAGTACTACTGGAGGGGTGGAAATCCTCCAAATATTCTTCCTCCATTTCATCCTCCCAAAACATCCCTCTGCTCTCCATTAATCCACTTCTGGGAAATTACTCTCCCACCTATATGTTTCCTGTAAAAATACGAAGTGGTAAATGAAGTGGAATGAGGGTCTTTTTTTACCTGGTGAATACTGCATTTCTCTGTCAGAGTGCTGCTGCAGGACTTCTAGTGCATCTTCAAAAGCCTGGCCCAGGACGTCTTGATCAGGAAAACTCTGCAAGAACATTTTTTTGTCAGGAACCAGAAAAGACCAGGCTGGTTCTTTCTACATTGTCAATCAGCCATTCCCAAATAAATACAGGGATTGTATAGAATACGCATCCTCCTGGAACAGACGGCACTGAGGCATTACCATATTCTATTACTGTTATAAGAAAGTTGTCACTCCTTTGAGAAGTGGGTTTGAGGTCAGTGAGACAACTCACACGGGTGACATTACTCACTTGGCCTAATGTTTCAAGGTTAATGTCCTTAATTTGCAACAGAAGTTTACATAAAGGGTGTTACTGGTGCTGGAGAGTTTTATAGTCTGTCACACAGAAGTGTATGTATCACTTGTGCAACATGATTTATGAAGCCAAAGTCATCATTCAATAACGTTGACATGACAAAAATTATTACATATAATTTCTGAAGCACTTATGCAGAGAAAATGCTACACCATGCCAGTACAGAAAACCAAGTCTGGATTTTCAGAAAACTGTTTATCATAATTTTAGAACACCTTGCTCTAAAAAGCTGAAAAATCCCCCCAAAACTGAGTTTGACTAAGAGTCTTCCGTAGAGTCTTTGAAATGCAATAATAACAGAGAATAAAGGTATTCTAGACTTACCATTATTTAGGTATCCAAACTTGAATCCTGTTTAAAATAAACAATATTTTTAACATTCTATTTTTCAAAATAAAAAATAATTGTCTCAATATAAATAAAACCAACTAATGAAACAACTCAGTATTATTTCCAATTATAAGGTAAAATATTTTTAATAACACAGATAAAAGAGATTTATTATTAGAAGCTGGCATTTAAATTAAATACTTATGATATATTTTGATTTTTTAAACTTCATAGTATTTTTGTTACTAATATTCCAGTTTTATTAATGCTGTGACTTTTAAACTACTATCCACACAATTTAAATACGTTTTTAAAGTCATTATGAAGTGAAAATGTGTTATTGTTGACATTAAGTCCTAGTTAGCATAACTACTAATTTCCCAAAGAAAATACTGACCTGCACTAAATACAAATGTTTAAGTCCCTTTGGTTCACAGCCAGTTGAAACAAGCTTAGGGGTTTTTTCCCAATGCAGACTAGCATCTGACTGTATACAAACACACATAAACACTCAGACTAATTGTGAGTTCCAGAAGCAAATTTGATTATTTAATACAGTGTAAATAGGCACATTTTCATCCAGTTTAACATGGGTTATACTTTATATGCAACATTACTCAGAAACATATCCCTAGTACCTCTTTCTTTATTTATATTTATTACAGAAAACAATAATCAGGTTTTGTTGCCTTGCGGGTTTTTCCCTGTTTTAATTTACACTATTATTATTTCAAAATTTTAAATATAATAATCAGTATATCAGTATTTTACTCATTAAATATTTGATTATTTTGTGTTATGTTTTTAAAATACAAAGGAGAGACAGGATACATAAATATTGCTAAGGAAGAGTTTTATCCAAGATTAACCATGAATGTTCTATTGTGGCAATTATTCCTCAGGTAAGTATGTTGCAGTGTACTGTCAAAATGTGCAAAAGTTTTTTAAAATCTTGATGACCAAGCGTATATGGTGAAATCCTAATGATCCAGTAAATTGACCTCACTGAAATTGATGGGATTTTTCTCTTTTACTTCAGTGCAACAAGTATTTCAATGAACTGATCTAATTTTATTCTATAACCAGAATGGACCACATTAATCATTTAGCTGCAATGGTGGCCACAGATTCTTGGGGTATAGGGCTATAGAAATTAAAGACATAAATCTGCTTTGTAAAGACCCCCACATAGTTTCTCCATAATCTTCAGTAATTCACTTTCCTGAAATCAATTTTGTCTAACTCAGACTCCAAAATGAGTAGACATAACATCTACAGTCACTGCAAATGCTTTTCAAACTAATGTACAAGTATTGGGAAGCTACTGCTGAATGGTCATACCACTTACACCACTGAATTAATACCAAAAAAGTCACACCTTAGAAAAAATTTTGGACACTTACCTAAAATTTCAGCTCTGCACACAAGACAAGAATCTGTCTGGTTTAGTAAATAAATGAACGACTGAGTTCCCACAGCAATGGGCTGGCAAAGGGGATGCATTAAATAGCTGATTTTAGGGAAGTGTTTTTGCTAGGGATTTTTTTGAGAGTATAGGTATAGTAAACTGCTAGCTTGGTCCTTCATTCTGCTCAAAAGAGAGTGATTTATACTGATACAAACAAAATTAGATGTTTTAACTGTTGTCCAAAACAGGCAGTTTTTAAGCACTGGGAGAGATTCCTTTCGGCTTATGGTACCTCCTGACAAATTTGTATGGTGAATCTGGGGCATCCCTCATCTGTCCCATGTAGACCGCAGCAGACTTAGAGGATTTATCTGAACCTCCTTGTTAGCTCAGTGTAAGAAGTAGACCAAACTAGTCCTCCAAATAAGAGTTTGAAGGAATTTCAGAATTCCTCTTCCAAGCTCATATTTGAAGCCCAAGCCCAGATCTAAAGCATTGAGTAAAGAATGCAGTAAAGATTCAGGCAAGCTATAGTTGCTGATTTGCCAAACACTTTCTGAGCGGCTCCAAGACACAACGTTGCATCCTACGGAAAGAGAACTCTGTGTTTTTCAGTACAAAACTTCTACTTCTGATATAATCTAATCTGTGCCATAGCTCTTTCCAGCCAAGTCTTTCAGAGGCACATTTTGCACAATTTCCTCAGCATTTGCCACAAAACTGCTGTAAGATAGTAATTATCTCTTACATTATTTATCTATACTCCCTCAACCAAGAACCTTGCCAAGAACTAGCCTGGTTATGAAAACTCAGTGAAAGCAATTTGAAGCCAATGTTAGCATCAGCTAAACTGCTGGCTTCAGATGCAAGCTGCCTCTTCAAAATTTGCACCACAAAGTTTCCGAATTTATTTTTTTTTTTTACTTTACTTTGCAACATGGAAAAACATAGATTTCATGATTCAGTTCTTTCCTGAAGTAGAAATATCTATTTGATTTTAAATTATGAATGGGCTTCAAGATTCCTCCTAGGTTTCTTCAGGAAAAATTATGTCCAAATAGGCCTTCTGATGATGCAATCTGACCTGCCTGCTTCTACATCTCTACCCAAGGCTGGGCAATTAATGTTCTGGCCTCCTCTGTTCCTCACTCATCCTGGTCATGAAACTGCAGGGGTGGCCCTTGTGGAGGAGGGAGGTCAGAGCTGTCTTGTGCTGGTCACAACCAATTCCTGCTGGCTCTGCAATGGACCCACCACCTGTCAAAGCAGAGCCCACCAGCCACATGCGTGCTGCCTCTATGAAAACACACTGAAGAAAGGGCAGAAAATGGGGAGGAGACAAACCTGTGAGGGAACAGGAGAGGGATCAAGGAGGGAACAAGGGAATTGCTTGATAAGGACAGAAACAAGGGAATGAGGGAATAACAAGGCCATAGGAGTTGGAGATGTTCCATAACTGAGCAGCCAAAACCCCAAAGAGACTGTGGCCCACAGAAAGACCACACTGGTGTAGGAAAAACTAGTAAGAAGGAAGCAGCAGTGGAACAAAAGGGTGAGAAACAAGGAAAGGCAGAGAAAAACCACTACATCTTGACCCCAACCCCCTGTGCCGCTCATTGCCTCACCAAAGGAACTGAGTATATGGAGATAACAAGAGGGGAGGAGATGTGTCTGGAGCGCAGTTGAGCCTGGGAAAGGGGAAGGAAAGATGTTTTAATTCTTGTCTTCTTTGCTTCCCAATACCTGAATCAGCAAATAAATATACTATAGCAATAAGTTAAGTTAAATTCCCGAAGTGTGTGTGTGGCTGCTGGTTGGGTGGAGTAAAAGAGTAAAGGTCAACACCAATAAAACGATCCATCTTCCTAAATCAAACTACTTGATCTGAAAGTTCTCATTTCAAACGAGAGGCTACACTGTAAGGCAGGTCAGCAAAAGTTTGTTTTCAGAGGAAATGGGAAGGTGCTATACACAGCACAAACACACAAGAACAAATACAAGTGCTGTCTCATGGGGCAGTTTTAAACTCTGTAACCCAATTGTACATTGAATCTTTGGCCCACCACAAACTTAGAGCAAGAGCTCAGCCTCCCTGGGAAGCCTGTAAGGGTTCAGAAGAGGCAGAGAGAGGTACAGCTGAGGACTGAGTGCCAGCAAACACTGACTGCTCACTCCTCAGCAAATCACAGCACAGTCAAGGCTGGCAAGCACAATGACCTCTACTGAGAAATGCTATTACGGAAGAAATCTTGCTTTGATTTTTGCACTGGATGGGAAGATGGATTCCAGATACAAGCCGGAGAAAGAGAATTTATGGTTCACATATTAATGTCTCAAGCAATTGATGTGCCTGATAATAAAATCTGAATATCAGTTAGAAACCACAACAATGAGCTCTTCTCCTTCCTCCATGTTTTAAAAATAAACAGCAGAATGTTTTTTTATGTTTCAGAACTTACTTCCATCCTTGCCTGGAACTAAAAGCTAGCTCATACTAATGGTAAAATAGAAGCATTTTCACCTCTGAATAAAAACCAGAACTAAATAATGTATTACAGCACTTGTCAGAGAGCTTGAGAAAGTATAAAAACTCTTGCATGAGGCAGTGTTCAAATGTAGAATAAAAACCAGTCTCTTTCTTCCTAAAGGAATATAAAACTTGGAATGGCAAGTTTTCTCACCAGGCATTTGTAGATTTCTCAGGTTTTTTTGAACATCAGGCAATTTATAACTGCCCAACTAGCACAAATAGACCCCTAACAATAGAAGGCACTTCATAGAAAAAAAAAAAATGGTTGTAGAAATTGTTCTGTCATGGGGAGTCTTTTGCCCACACATAACAGACTGCCTACCAGCTCAAGAATCTCCAGAAATCAGAAAATGCTGAATGTGACAGCCACAGAGAACTTCCGTGTTTATATACTTGTTCTGGCCCTTGTCAGATGCCTTTACCACTCCTTGTCTGGCCATGCAGCTCTGTAATAATAATCTTTGTCATGAATCCTCATGGGTGTAGATTCACAACAATTACACAGCCCCAGGTGCTTTGTCCCTGGAAGTGGAAAGGTTGAGAGGTCACATGCCTGTGCTCACCTCCTGAGTCTAACCATGTTGCTCAGCGAACTTCCAAATCTCTGCCATAATGCTGCTTCTTCTCTGCTCCATTCAAGGTTCAAAGGAAACTGCAAAGTTTCTTGCAGCAAGGATGCAGCTTTTTCTCTGTGCGGGAAGAACAGGAATCAACACATGGAGAGCTCCTTTCTTTTACTTGCAATGTGCACTGACAATCCAGGCTTGTGTGTCTCACAGTGAATCAGTCTGCAGTCTGAACTTCAAATCAGTGGGCTCAGAAAATCCCTGAATTCACATTCCCAGGCCCAGAATATGAAGAAAACTCCCCATAAAAAAACCACTCAAAACAATCAAAACCGAACCACCAAACAAAAACACAAAGGAAACAGATGCAGCTTAGTACTAGCCTAAGTATTATGTTTACCATGATTTTGGTCAGATAATTTAGTGTAGAATATATATACAAAAAACAAAACAAACAAACTGAAAGGGAACAAAAGCAAACAACCTCAATTCTGGCACCATATCATATAGGCAAATCAGATTATGGAATTGGGTCTAATGATTCCATTTGTTGGAAGGGTTTAGTCTATACATTTCAACAAACATGGTCATTTATTCAAATACTAGAAGATGAGAACCATAAGCTCAAATGCTTCATTTGCTCTACAAATCATTCTACAAAAGGCAAACTCTATCCAGGTCAAAATATAGACTTTTGTTGTGATTGGTGTAGATACAATATCAGTTCCTTAGCTGTTGGAAATTGGTATAGAGCCAGCAAAGCCAAAGGATCAGTGATTTCTGCAAACACAGGTTCTGGCTCATAGCTGACACCGGTATTATTTTCACTACAATAAGGGGACACTTACTGTGCCAGCACTAATGTTATACATTCTTCCCTGAATTTATGATTTGTTTTAATTCTTTGTCTACCTTATAAAGCACTACAGTTGAAAAGTGTGGCATTTTTGCATTTTAAATCTTCTAAGAGCTCTTTATAGTTATTTACAGGGCATCATTTTTAAAAGAGCTTTGTCCAACCATTATCTCTAACTACATTTATGTATGAAGCTTTTTATCCCTTGAAAGAAAAAAATATATTGAAAATATTTTATAAATTGAATTTTAAGCCTAGAATGAGAGATTATCTCAATCAGATTAATTTCCTTACCTCTAAATATGAAACATTTGCATATCACATTGGGATTCCCATCTCAATGTGGAATTCCACATTATGATCCAATCTTAAAGGTTTATTTGGCTAACATTACAGCCATCAAATAATTACAGTCATAAAATTATATATTTTGATAAATCATTGCAGAGGTTAGGTCTAAGCATGGAATTGACTTTTCTAGGGCCTAAAAAGAGAAGGCTGAAGCTGCATAAGTGGGCAGATCAGCTCTTCAATGGAAAACCCACATCTAAAGCCCCCATTTTACAACTAGACCCAGTATATTTGTCCAGTTGCTCATGTCAGCAAGGCTTCTCAGGAAGCTTCTTCTTTGACTCCATACAACCAAAGGAAGTGAATTTCTGCTGGGAAGCCCCACTGAGATAGAAAACCAGAAACCACAACAGAAGCACAAGGAACTAATAACAAAAAGTGCATTGGAAAAAAACCAAGAACCACCCCCAACTAAAAGAAGACTCTAAAGTGAAATATGAAGTAATTATTTTTATTAATTTACGAGTATAATGAGTACTCTCTCAAATATTAGGATAAATAAAACAGAAATCAATAATACTTCAGCAGAAAAACTTCACAGCAAGACAGGAATAATATGATGGTATTTCATAAAAATAGCAATACTCAAGGGAGAGAGTTCTGTGCTAGATTTTATTCTCACCAGCAATGAGCAGCTAGTGAGAATGTGAAGCTCAAGGGTGGAGAATGGATCGAGGGTAAAAATGGAAGTCTTTTACTGAAAGAGAAAGTATACAGAAAGAAGAACACAGTATTTTAATAACCCTTAATGGTGAAACTGGGGAAGCCAAATATGAACTAATGATTTTCCAAGTAACTGAGCTATTTGTGGAAGAAACATACTTTCAGATTCATGGGGCATTTAGATCATACAGGATTAATTCAATACTCCATTTCTATTCCATTCTTCCTAAATCATGAAGATGAAAGTTGAAAAGCATTAAGACTAGATGACAGAGCCTTGAACTCTAAAGAATGGGAGAAAGCAATTGTGTCCATGTTAGAGAAAACTGAAAAGACAGATGTATAATAGCTGCTGTAGCATCTGCAACCATATTACCATTCAGAAACCTTGCTTTTCCACAGCATAGTCTTATGGCCAGGTCAATAAAAAGCAGTTTACAATCTAGGTACAGAAATCCATATGCTTTGGTGTCTCCAGAACTCAAAACTTTCCTTTCATCTGAAGCTCTTGGAGGCAGTTTTGTATCTTAAAATTGAATCAGCAGCCACAGCACCATGCAGGAAATAAAAGCACTTTATCTAGCCAGTAAGAAACACGTTGTCTGAGATTACAGCCCCTTCTTTTCTTTCAAAGCCCCACTGGGGAGCAAGGCAGTTGTGTGTACGACAGCTGAGTTATCTCAGTGCTGCCCTGGACAGCAATAAGGTGGATTAAGTTGCCTCCACAGTTTCAGGAGTTTAACCTCATGTTCCACACCATTCAGGAGAAGGCCCTGAACAAGACCTCTTTGTTAAATCCAGGCTATGGCACATCTTCACCCAGCGATCCATTTCACACAGACGTTCTTGTGGCTAACATACTTCCTTTCGTTAATTTCTTACTTGAACATCTATATGAAAAAAGTAGAGTAATCACTAATAGCTACTATCAAATCTCAGAATACATTGACTTTAAAGGACCTCATCAATGTTTTGAATACAACAAAGATAGTTATAATAAAACAGATGTAACTGGGGAAAAAAAATTGGATGGAGATTTAAAGAAAAAGGAAAAGAATGTCTTAGAAACTCTGTAGCAGATGAAAACAAATCTACAATTAAAAAACCTGTAGCAGATATATAGAAGCAAACAGTATAAACATAAGGGAGCGCTAACATATTTAAGACAAGATACATACCAGGTTCAGGCAGACAGACCATGTAAGCATCTCTTGAAGCACTGCATCTGTAGTTGTTGAACAGAAATAAAAATCAGCATCTATTATTGAGGCCCTAAATCATCTTTAAATTCTCTGTAAATTACCAGCAATGGAAGAATATGCCGATAACAAAAAGTGGTGGAAGCAAGTCATAGGGCCAGCCTGGGATCTTCAAGTCTGTTGAGGACAGAAATAACAAGTGAACTATTAATGAAAATACTGATATTATGCATTATAAGAATACAATATACTTTTTTCACTATAAGAATGCAAGCTGACCACCTTAAATGAAATTCAATACCCTACAGGGTGTACTATACTACAGGGTAGTATATAGTAGTATAAGGCCTATGAAGTATATGTATGTCATTTATTACTTCAAAATAGGCAGAAATTTTATGAGAAACTACAAATTGCCACTTAAAAAGGGAGAGAAGTGTTTTTAACACAAATAACAGTTCTGTGCACCACCTTTCATAGAAAATGTGCAATTTCATCAGAAGACCAGGAGTTAAAAAACCCAACTGTGCGTTGGTATTAACCTCCTCAAAACTGACATGAGAAAATGTTTTGGGCTTTCAGTCAAAACATGAAAAGTTCCATATGAGTTTTCCTCCAGGTATTTCAGCTGCAGGTACTTTTGTCTTAAATAAACACAAATAGGGTACCCTGACAGGCTGGCCCAAATCCCACCATGTGCAACAGGAAGGTCGGCTGCCCTTCCCAGGCAGATGCACTGCAAAGTGAGTATGTTCCTATTTTTTCTATTACAGTAAAATGTGGGGTCACATTTTGACATCATTCCCATGCAAGCTATTGCCATACTACATGATCGGTATCACGAAGTTGAGAAAATGTTTAAGCATGCAAGCACCAAAATAACAGCTTTAAGGAACTGCAGAGTGGTAAAGGAGATTCTATAAAAATACAATTCCTGTCACTACTATACTCTGAAGGTGACTAAAAAACAGCTGTCCCAAATAATGGGGTTTTATGCTTTGATGAGGCTAACAGTTATGTGGGCATAAAGTGCTATGACTAGCAAAAAAGTGCTTCCTATATTATCAGGAAAGTGCTGAAGAAGTACTTAGGCACTGGGGATTTTTACAATCTGTTGTTACAGAAATCCTGTATCTTGATGGTAGGGTAGGGTGAATGTGAGTAAAATTGTTTCCTGGCTTGGAATCTTCTTTGAAAGAGAATTTTCCAAAGTTAAGTGAGTTTTCATTTTAAATTTCAAATGAAACTGTCTTTCAAAAATGACTTCTATTTAACCACATTATTTTCAATGTCTTTTTGAAGGTGAGAGAAATGATAAAATCTAACAAATAGCCTGTCTATGAGGGTTTGTTGTTTTGGTTTTTTTAATATATACCATTGGGTAAATGGCTAGAATAGTGAAATATAGAGGGGGAAGTTATCAGTTGAAGTAAAAAAATTAGGAATTTATTTTTGTCCCATTGCCATTTGCACATCAACTTATGAGCCACAGAAGCCCATAGAATCAAATAAACACATTAAAATCTAAGTCCTTTAAGAGAGACCTACAGCAGAAGGTGGTTAGACGCCTTCATTTGGAATTATCATTGAATTCAACAAATGAGCATGAGGCCTGACAGTTACACCACACTTTAGCCTTACATGTATCCTGTAAATGTCCTCCATGGAATTTCCCCAATCCACACCTACATGATCTCGGTGAGTTTAGCCCACTCATGTTTTCTAGGATATACCTGTTCAAGGTAGATACAAAAGAAACATGGAGGGGAAATGAAATTAATCAAGAAGTGGAATCGTGGGTTTATGAGCTAAGACTCCTGGTTGCTTCTTTTATGAACTGTTTATTAAGCTGTTAAGCAGCTAAGTGCATAATTCAGTCGCACACAAAAATCTTGATTAAAGATGGGAGAGGTTTGATTTAAAGTGGCTTCTTTAAAGATCACTTCAAAAACAGAGCAAGGGACACAGTTCTAGAAAACATTCAGATGTGATCTGAAGCTCATGCTTAATCAGAGGCATATTTTAACCTAAAACTGAGTATTTGCTTAACATGTCTGGACAAGCTGACGTCCTGACCACTGTGTGGCAAGAGGCAAAGCCTGGTATTACAGGTAGCCCCAAAAATGTCAAACACCTCACAGAAACAAATATAAAGAGGATTCCAGAGAAGACAGCCTGAAAGTTACATTGTTAACATGATGCCTAAAGGGAAAATGACAAACATTCCACATCAATCTTCAAATCAAATAGTATTTTTCACCTGTCTGACACACTTCCCTCATTTTAAGCCAAGCTCTTAACATTACCTGTACAAAATACATGTTGAACAGCTTTCAGATTCAGGGAACACAGTGACTACTCAGTTAAATTAAGTACAACAGCAGCATTACATATTTCATATGCACAGCCTAAGAGATCAAACTTTAGTCCATCCCATGTCAGGGAGTTATAGCAACATGGGGATAAGGCTGATTCTAAATATATGTTGAAAAAGGTCTGTAAATGCAAATAATGACAGAAATAACTGGATAGATGGTTTTTATGACACAGTGTGTCTCATGCTGAACATATGTTCAACAGTGTTAGAAGAATTGCAGGGCAAGCAGAAAAGCCTCATCCTTACAAAATGTTTTCTTTAGATCTCTATTTCTGTGATTGATCAGACACAAAATCTCAATTAAGGTACACTTTGTTTTGGGAACATTTTTTTTTCTGTTCCATAAAACTCACCTGAACTTAAAGGACATTGCAAGCCACTGCAATTCTTCACCCATGCTCAATGAATTCTTATACTTCAGAACCTGAGTGGGAGGACCATAGGCAAGGGGATGCACTGTGTTCATTTCCAGCTTGTTCCCAGGCATGGGACTGTGCGTGCACATGGTGTGAATAAGTACTGCAGAAGCAAATCAGGGCTTGCCCCATAACTAGAGCTTTGTAGCGGGATATGGTTGAGCATAGAGTTCAAGAGTTGTCTTTGTCTTTTCACTGCTCTTTCAGATAGTTTTTTTCTTTCTACTGACACCTGGATAGTGATGAGGCTTCAGGGGACAAGTAGATGTTTGACAGGAATACAGTCACAGGAAGGGATGAATTTGGGAGGAAGCAGTACCAGAGATTGCTGTGTAGGACACCAGGTGAGGTTTAAGGAGGAAACTGCAATTGGTAATAGGAAGAGCAGAAGATGCTGGGAGGTAAGACTGAGAGCTGGAGGTTATTGGAGATGGAAAGTGGTTGCACAGACACTGGTTCTGAACTCCTGTGCGCTCAGTGGAGTTGTGGGGAGAGGTGCCAGAAAGAGACTTAACCAGCATTTGAGAAGAGAGGACTGGAATTTCTCTGACAAGAAGATTCATGTGAGAATCTGCATTAATTTTGTGAGACCTGACTGAAGAGCATAGGATTGGGGATGAGAAGTTTGGACCAACATGTCTTGGATTGAGGAGGGGAAGGAGAATAGAAGCCAAAGATAGTGGAAAGGGAAGAGTGGATTTTGAAAGACAAGAGAAGGAGGGTGCAAGCTTGGGAATGAAGGAAGAAGGACCAACATCGTCTTCCCACTCCCAAACTCCCATGACTACAATGGAAGCAAAGATTTCATCTGGGCTGGTAATGCTTCCCTGCCATAGCAAATATTGGTGAAATTCTTCAGAGGATAGCAACCCGCTACTGCCATCAACTGAGCAGTTGACTCAAATGCTGCAGGTGGCAGTCTGAAGGGATTTTTATTCATGCCAGGTTTTTTCCAAATGTTATTTTTGTTAACTGAGAAATCTGAAAGGGGGGCATCGGAGATCCTCTTCCAAGAAAATATGAAAGCACTCCAAAGACAGAAAACACCAAAGCAAAACATAATCATCTCCCTTTCCTCCTCTCGGTGTATATTTTAACATTTTCCTCTGAAAGGCCCCTATTTTTTAATGTGCATGGAATAAATCTTGCTCTAATAGTGAGCTGGGACTGCTCAGTAAATGAGACTGTCATTTGCAGAAACCCTGCTGCATCTGTTGCAGAAGTTATAAACTGTCTAGTGAATAAGGAAGAGAGAGGATGCTCTCAGAATAAAAGCATCTGAATGCTACCCTGGAGAAGTGGGTTTGGGTTCTGAGCCTGTCTCTACCACAGAGTTCCCAAATGATGCTAGGCAAGTCCCTTTGAAGACATTTTCACAGGTGGTCATTTACTGTATGTTCCTCATTTCTGAGTTGAGACCCCAGTATCAGATTTGCAGAAATGCTGGGCAGTACCAGCTGCAAGTGCACTCACTGAGCACTGGGCCCACAAACCACCCACAAATGCTGAACTCTCAAAAATATGAGTTCTTGGGTATCTTAGAACAAGTACACAAAATTAGTGGGTGTTCTTTAATTTAATCTCATCCCTGCAAAGCAGGGATAAAAAAATTATCTTCACATCACAATGCACTTATAAGTGTCTTAATCCTTATGTGCTGTGCATATGTTGTAATAGAGGAAGGATAAAAAAATAAATCTATAAAGAGGTTAACAAATCTCTCTTGAAAGCAACATCTGACTTTGCAGTGAACAACGCTTGGGGATGCAATCAGAATCGAAATCCCACCAGCTGGTTAGTCACTAAAACAGCACTAAATGAAGGAAAGATCCTTGTATCAGAAACCGCTGGTGATCATGTCATTATAGTACCATATGTACACAGTGAGGACAAATTAAAGTTGCACCAATCAACTTAATTTTGCCATGTTGTAATTAACTTTTTATTACTTTATTTGCAAACTTAATATCCTTTTAAAGGAGATATCACTGTGTGCACAGACAGGAGGGTGTTTTGTTTTGTTTTTTTTTACTAGTTTCTTACTTTAGAATATAGTCTCATCTTACTCGTAAAAAAAAAAAAAAATAATCATGGACATCTAAGAGACTTCTTGATATTTACCAGAGGTGGTTTAACAGCAACAATGTGGTTTTTTTTTTCCAAAACGTTTTGAAGACTTGACTCTGACAGACATATTCCTATAAAATTATAACTAGCTAAAAATCCCTTCCCCTCAACTCTCAGTTTTTCAGTGTTCATCCCTAAAAATGACAAATATAACCAAATCTCAGATTAACTAGAGGCAAAAAGCACATACAACATACTTCAGAAAGTTGTGGGAAGGGGAATTTTCGGGAGTCTTTAGGGTTCAGAGACAACCAATACATTGCTAGTGTTTCATTTGGGAAATTGCCTGTGCTGAGTTTATAAACAGATGTGCCAGTAAACCAGCTTCAGCAACACCACCCGAAGAATTAGGATTATTAAATAGCCTCTATCTTCATAGAGACTCCAGCTAGTCATGAGGTGCACTTAGAGACTGAGCTGTGCCTCTGGCTAAGAAGCCAGAGAGTTGGCAATCTGCTCTCCTCATTTCATTGTTTCATTCATGTTGTAGCTGCTCTTGTCTTCTAAAACAAACGTGACATAAAATTTTTGATATGTGCAGTACAAAAGCAATCCATTTATATACTGATGAGGGAAGAGAGAATCAGTTTGTTTGTTTGTTTTTAATTAGCAAAATTAAAAGAAGAAAAAGAAAATATTTGTATTTTCCTCCATGCACTCCATTGCAGAGTAATCAGACTCTTACTCAATACTATTTACCTACAGTTAAATATTAAGAATCAGTGATAATAAATCCCATAAGTGGCCTGTCAGACTTCTTTCTTTGCTATTTCAAAGACTGATAAAAAATATTTGTTTGTGAAAATTACATAGACCAGTAATTAGTTAGGAACTGAAAGGCACCAAATGAAAGGAAAATAAGCCCAAAAGAACACCATCAGCTTTGACTAAAATAACCTCTGTTGCAAGTACAGAATTCCCATGAGAATGCTAGAAAACAACTGTAAATCTACTTTTTACAAGACTTGCGTAATGTTTATTGCAAATAGGTTCCTCTTCTTTTAACAGAGCTCAAAACTTATTAACATATAGTGGCACCATTCCTGTAGAACAAAAGCAGTATTTCCACGTACTACTTTTCAGCAGACCTATTGTTTTCATTTTAAGACTCTTTTGAAGAAGTAAATGCAACTGTTAGACCAAAAATATACAGGATGCATTTTTATACAGAAATTATAAGGTACAACATGGTAGATTGCCCTTGTGTCGCAAGAGGGAGTACAAGGCTAAAAGCAGTTCAGTTGATAGACGTGCTTGTTCTATGTCCATGTAGGACTTTATAGTTTTGCAGAGATCAACAGCAGATAATCCATATTAGCCAGCCTATCTTGCTAGTTGGAATGGGTGCTGGATAAAAAAACCCTCTTTCATGTATCATCTAACAAAAGAACCAAAGATGCAGCAGACTTCTCTGAAATTATGCCTTTTTATGTTTTGGGTTTTTTTTTCAGCAGCAGTAAACTGTGTTATAGCACACATTAGGCTTTGGTCCTACTGGAAGTATTTTTCTGCAGAATACTCTTTATCTAATGAATATCTCTGAATAAACTCCCATTTTGCTGCTACACTTCCAGTTAAACTATACATGCTTGAATACAATGTGTAATTTCGGTGTCCCTTTACCAAGCATCCATTTTAGTTGTGAATCCAGACAGATTTTTAAGATAATGTGAACATGTTAGTTATACACCTTATTGCAAGAAGCTTTTGACAGCACTGATTGCTGCTTGCTTTCGATGAGATCCTTTGTTCCTTCTGTTTATTCTCTCACAACAAGTAGATGCTACTGATCTCCAAGTCATTTCCTTGTGACATTCTGAATGCATGAACAATTGTGAATTTAGCTTCTGAACACAGAAAGAAGAAAATAAATTCATAGAAGAAAATTAATTCATAAAAGAAAAAGTCACAAGAGAAAATTGTCACTGAAATTAGGAGGTTTCAATCAAAAGTAGGCAGTAGCAACTGGTAAATAAAGCTGGAAGTTTCTGATTTCTTGCAGAAGCAATTTTAAGATTGTTTTTTATATTTGCTTGGGGTGTTTCCCATATGCAGTTGACTGCCATCTTCAAATACTTTGAGCAGAATGACTGAGAAACTTACCCACTCCTTTTTAAATCTATTGCTTTCTCCTAAGGTGACAATGACCCTGCTTTTTCCTTCCTGTGTTCAGAGACCACAGGTCTCACATTTTAAAACAAAGTGCTGAAGAGCTTTCTGGGTCTCAGGGTGTCTGTTGATTATACTGTCTATGTTTCTGAATTGGATATCTAAAATATTAGCTGCTTGTGATTGTGAGAGTCTAGACTCGATGATCCATTTGATCCCTTCTGTCTCATGTTCCAAACCGGTTTTATCTTATAAAAATACCAATCATCTAGCCATAAAGTAGCAAGGATTCTTTGAGCTGCTATGTGCAGACATAGCATTTTCATTCCTAAGTATTGCATGTTGTCATAAACATCTCTTCATACAGCTGGTAGAGACTGAGCAGAGGAAAGTCCTTATCAATGGAATTGCATATTTTGTCTAACACAGGATGAAAGACCATATGATGAGGCCAACTTCTGTACTGCTGCTGATTGCAGTGCAAAATGAAATGTGACAGGGTTCAATAACTGTTCTGGTTCCTGACAAATTACTTTTTTTTTTAATCACAAGAAACCCTGAGAAAGTGCTGAGTTTTAAAGGGACCTTGTTAACTGTTGGAACCGCTAATTTAAATATATGCATGTCAAGCAAATCGTTGTGATATAAGTAGTTTGGTGGCAACTCCTACCTTAAAGAAAATAGAATTGCTGCTAACTAGCTGTCAATAGGGAGGTCACTCCCATCAGAAAGTGGAAGGCTTAAAGGAAGAATTAACAGGCACATTCAGATTCAGCATGTTAGAACAGTAGATAAGGTAGACAGTGAATAATGTGGTGGCAAATGCAGGCAAAACTGTTGTGAGACAGCAACAGGCTTCCAGACTTTGGCCCTCTATAATTGCATGTTTCAATAAACTTCTTTTGTTTTGGTTAGTTCCTATGCTTTGCCTCTTCACCTTACACAAGTTTCACCTTGAATTTCTCTTCGAAATGATGAGAAACAGGAATAAGCTCAAATCAATAGATTTGGTGTTTCCCCATTACCTTAACCATGACACCTCCCCTGTCCTTCGAGGAAATTATTTTGTGGACTAAGATACTTTCACAGTTATAAAAATGGTTGTGGCAAGACACTTGGACAAAACCATGCAGAGCCACTTGTTAAGGGCATTCTACATAGCTGTACTTGTCCATGGATGAATCAAAACACTGCTGCTAGAATATAGTTCACTTACTGCTCATTTGAGGATCATCATAGTATAGAAAGAGTTATTAGCTCCATTAAGAAGTTCTAGAAGATAAATGTGCTTCACAGGCTTAGTGACAGCAAACACACAAGTTTTAGGGGCATGTCTATGTGTGATTGACAGGGCTGTGCATTGCTTTTCCAGCACGAGGTGAGCCTCTTGAAATACTGAACTAGGGAAACAGCTACCAGGAATGAGACCTGTGAGCTCAAAAGTAATGGAAAAATTTCCTCCTACATTAACCCCTACAATTTTAGGATGACTCCTTGGAGAAGAGTTCCCAACTCAGTCCTTACAAGAAAAAAGTAGGGGAGACATGTGATCTGTAGAGGAATGAAGAACAGAGAAAAGAGGTTCTTAGGAGGTTTCCGAGAGATGGAGGAAGCCAGTGTAGAAGATGATGGGCTGTGTGAATACAATACCTTTTTGAGGCTATGAAACTGAGAACAAAAGCCTATGACTTGCACAATAGACATTTACATATGCACCAAGTAATAAAACCTTCAACAGAATAAGACTAGAAGTGTGCTAGTTATAAATAACAGCTTGACTAACCATACTGTGAATTTTCAGCCTAAATTATATTATTTTCACAAGCAAGACTTCTTGAAACGTATTTATGCTACGAAACAAACTGTACACAATACAAATTCCTGCATTTTACATTAGACTGGCTTATCCTTATAAAATAGGCAATTTGTCGTAGGTCCTGTCCAGGCTGTTTGTATGTGAAAATATATGTTTATATTTGTACACTGAGGCAAGAGCAAAATATGTGGATTTATCCTGCTCTTTGCAGAAGCTGCAAGATCCTTGGGACAGCCAACAGCCCCACGGTCTGGTGCTAGTCATGTATTGCACTAGAATTGAGTTTCCTGTTTCTTGCTTTTGAGTTGTGGGTGCATGTGTTAGCTGTTGGATGGTTGATTTTTAGGTTAGCATGATGCTGGGCAACTCTTGGGGTTCTAGCTGTAAGCTCAATATGCTGCCAGTTAGTACAGCTTTCAGAAATACTACTCATAAGTGAAGAAATTAGAGTAGCACATAGAAATAATACATAGAAAATACAAGTCATTATAAACCAACTAGTTGCAGACAAAATTATGGAATGTTTAGTCAAGTGTTTCATCGTGCTTTCAGACCATCACTGGGACAAGGATTAACCCTCAAATGTGTGTTTAAATGTAGGCTGAGAGGCAATCAACAACACTTGCAGGCAAACATATCACACTTCTAAGCTTCTGAACTCCTAAGAGTCAGTAATGCAGCTGTATCAACCAGAAGGTGATGTTTCACCAGAGAACACTGTAGCTCACAGTTGTGTCTACATTCTGTCCTGTTTAGCCTGTGTTCCTTGCAGAGTCTTCCAAAACAGACTATATAAAGCTAGGAGCTTCACCATGCTAGGTAGAAGAAAGACTGAAATGTGGATGGGGTCAGAAGTGGAAGGCACCACGCACTATAACAACAACGGATGTTTTAAAGATGCATACAAAAATTCTCAGGAAAATCATTAAATTGCTACATTTTGAAGATTGATGCAAGTAACATTAAGAAATTATGTCAGAGTTCAAATTAACATAAGTATCCATAAACTTTTCCTAAAAATAAAGATATTAATCTAATAACTGACATATGAAAAATTCTATAGTAAAGTTTTCATATACACCAGATGTTAACAAAGGTGGCTCACCGAGACTGCAGTACCTGAAGGCTCACAATTATTAAAAACCCACGTGCTTTGAGTTCAGCACCTGTTCTGAAACCATAGTAACTGCTTAGAGGGAGCTTATTTCAGGGCCAATGCACAGAGCAGTCATAAACTGTAGGCAGAATAGATCATATGCAATTATGCTACAATGGCATTTAAGAAAACAGTTCCAGCCTTACCTTTAATTACAGTATTTGAGTGGTAAAGAGGAGCCACTTGCCTTAGGTGCCCTTGATGTCTAATGTAACTCCTTCTTACATAGGAAATATTTAATTTTACAAATGTAAATTGACTTTTCCATTAGAAGAAATTTCTTCTTCTGAAGAAAGTACAATTTTGCCTATATATAATTCATAGGTGGGGAAGTTCTATCAAATCAAAGGGGTACTTTTTTCTTCCTGAGGAACATGCCACAAAACAAACTACAAGAACCTTGTGTGAGAAAGAATAAGCTATGATTTACTGGGGTTATGAATTCAGGGATGGGAAGGTGTTGAAATTCAAAGACGGCTCTCCAAATCTTCTCTCCATATCAATCATTACCTGTTTTCCTAGTTTTACTTTTGTTCTCATGAAAAGAGAGAGAATGATAGCCCTACTCCAGAGCCTCAAAGCCTATGTTATGATAAAATATGCCATATTTCTGCCATATGAGTGGGTTTTATCAGATACATGAGGAAAGAAAGTGTGAAAGGGAGATACAGTTGAAACAGGTCCCTGGACAGCACAGTGATGCTGGGACAGGTCTTTAAGATGTAAAAAGCTGGGTGCCGATTAGATGGGATGGATTTTGGGCACTGGACAGAAAAAATAAATAGATGCACACTGGGAAGAAAAGCAGTTGTACAGTACAATGCTGCTTCATTGCCTTTTAAGCTAAAGGGTTCCCTGAGTTTTGGTTCAGTCAAGATATCTCCTACTGGTGGGGCAGTACACAATTATTGAATAATTTGAAAACATTAGATAAAACACAAAAATTAGAAGATTTCCACCCATATGCTCTCTCAGGGATGAAATAGCTGAATTTGGGTTTGGCCCAGATGACCTCCTATGGCCCCTTTCAACCTCGACTGTTCTGTGATACTCTCAATTACTACTGGTGGTGTGTGACCTTTCACTTAGAAGTGCCTTGCTACCAGAGACCCTCAGCAACAAATGTGACCATCTGCAGGTCTGCCCCTCCTGGAAAGACAAAAGAGGACAAAGTCCAAGCTAGGGAACTACTTCTATAGAACAAATGACTAAAATAAAAAATGTTTCAGTTTAGAAAAGAGATGGGTATGATGAGTAGATATAAAATCAGAATTTGAACCACGAAAGTGAACAGCGCTTTTCCTTTGTTTCAGGAAAGCTGGTCAGTGGACACTGGAAAGCAGAGATGAAGGATAGTAACACTATAGCCTCTCATGTTGCCTCCTAGACATCTGCTGATGGCCTGTCAGAGGTAGGGTACAGATCTATGTGAACTTCTAAGTGACCTAGCAGAGCTGTTCTTCTGTTCAACACACTTACCTAGCTTCTCATTTTGTCATTCCCTTCCTGATCTCACAGGACAAGAAGGAAGTAAGAGAAGACAAGGGGAAAGGCACAACAGAACATGACTGGCAAAAGAAGGAAGCAGGCAGGATTTTTGTTCAATGAGAATTACCATGAAAGAGAGTCCCCATGCCTACGACTGCCAATCTGGCTTAAATGACGGCATTTTATATTGTTTTGCCATCGTTTTAAAACATGTTCCTGAGTGACTGCGATGCAGCACCAGGAGCGTCAAAATGACCCAGACAAAGGCACTTTATTAAAAGATGTCACCCTTCTAAAGAGTTTGGGTTCCTAAAGGGCAGGCACATCGCTTGGCCCCATTCTGGAGTCACGGCTGCAGTGGAAGCAGAGGAGCATTGCAAGCAGGGCAGCTCCATGTCCACCCAGATGCATGGCCATGCCTGAGCTTTTA